>JACCIY010000525.1:0-42342 GCA_025506505.1 Flaveria sonorensis
CTGGATATGGAATCACAGAATCTACCTCCACTGTGACATGTCTCCTGTCCAAAGCTTCATCTTCGAATCCTTTCTGTGGCATAGACGATTAGGACATGTTAATTTTAAAAATATAAATAAATTGGTTAAGAACAATCTTGTAAGGGGGTGCTACCACTTAAAGATTTTTCAGTGTTAGAAAAGTGCATGGCAGTGCTCAAGAAAACAGGACAAAAGGCCACACAAGCTTAGCTTGAAAATACAATTTCAAAACCCCTTGAATTGTTACATACTGATTTATTTGGTCCTATTAGTGTTAAATCGTTGCTAAGAAATCTATTGTTTTGTTGTTACAGATGATTATTCAAGATACTCTTGGGTAAGATTTCTAACAAACAAGGGAGACACTGTAGAAGAGCTTCAGAAGCTGATCCTCTCACTTGAAACCATCAACAAAAAGAACGTAATGGCCATCCAAGTGATAATGGAACTGAATTCAGAAACCCTATCTTTGACTATTTCTTTGCGAGCAAAGGGATTCTCAGACAGTTCAGTGCTGCTAGGACACCTCAACAAAATGGTGTTGCTGAAAGGAAGAATCGGGCCCTTATTGAAGCAGCAAGAACTATGCTGATTGAGTCAAAGCTTCCATTATTTTCTGGGCAGAAGCTGTCAATTGTGCTTCCTATGTACTAAACAGGGTTCTTATTGTGAAAGAAAAATGAAGACTCCTTATGAGCTTCTTCATAAACGGAAACCCTTGATTGACTTCTTTCGTCCATTTGGTTGCTCATGTACTTTGCTAAACACTCAAGCTCAGAAGTCAAAGTTTGGAGCAGTCTCTGATGAATGTTTCTTCATTGGTTATTCTTCCTCACAAAAGGTATAGAGTGTACAACAAAAGAACGCGTATTGTGCAGGAATCATTCTATGTTGATTGGCAAGAGTCTAATTCACCAAATATGAGGTCAGACCCAGCATGGTTTTATGACTCCAATACTTTCTTCAAATCTTTCAACCTTCCAGTATTTGACGATGATGTTGTTCATCAAACCAATGTGTAAATCATTCCTCCAACCGAACCTCTTCCACCTGAACCTCATCCACAACAACCAATTGACCCTCCACCTCAACCTCCGCTTGATGTTCCACCCACACCTCCACCACAACCGATTCCTCTATCCCAACCAACTTCCCCTTCACAATCATCACAAACCACATCTTCATCTCATTCCAATCCATTAACCCTTAACACCAACTTCAAACCTTAAAAGACCATCCACATGATTACATCATTGGTTCCATTACAGATGGCGTAAGGACACGAGTCAATCTGGATTGATAAATGAATGTCTCTATACATGTTTCTTATCTCAAATCGTTCTTAAAAATATCTTAGCAGCACTTCAAGACCCAAGTTGGGTTGAATCTACGCAGATGGAGCTTCAGCAGTTCAGGAAACTAAAAGTTTGACAATTAGTTGATCTTCCTCCAAACAGTTTCTCATTGGTACCAATGGGTATATCGGAACAAACAGATGATCGAGGAGTTGTAATAAGGAACAAATCAAGGTTAGTGTTCAGGGATTTGCTCAGGAGGAGGGAATTGACTATACTAAAGTGTTTGCTCCAGTTGCTCTCATTGAAGCTATCAAATCTTTCTTGCTCACGCTGCTCACAAAACCTTTAAAGTCTTTCAAATGGACGTTAAGTGTGCATTTCTCTACGGGGACATTGATGAGGAGATTTATGTTTGTCAACCACCAAGTTTCGAGGATCTAGATTTCCCAGATAAAGTATATAAACTTGATAAATCCTTATATGAATTACATCAAGCACCTCGTATCTGGTATGAAACTTTGACACAATATCTGCTCAGCAAGGGTTTCTCTCGTGGATCTATAGACATGACTCTATTCAAGAAGGAAGTTGATGGTGAAATGCTGATTGTTCAAGTGTATGTTGTTGACATCATTTTCGGGTCAACAAATGAGAAAATGTTAGAGAGTTTGAAGAAGTAATGAAGGATCGCTTCGAAATGAGCATGATGGGGAACTGTGCTTTTTCTTGGGTTGCAGGTTGAACAAAAGCCTGATGGTATTCTGATTCACCAAGAAAAGTACGTTCTGGAGATTCTCAAAAGTTCAAGATGGATGATGCTTCTCCAGAACTCACTCCATTCACTGCTCAAACATGTTTACTCCAATGATAATGGAAAATCCGTGAAGGCTCATCGCTATCGTTCTATGATCGGATCTCTCATGTATCTCACGGCTAGTTGTCCTGATATTACGTTCGCCGTGTGCTACTGTGCCCGTTTTCAAGCCAACCCAAAAGAATCACATGAAAAAGCTGTTAAACGCATCTTCGTTACTTAAAGGGTTTTTCTCGGTTGGGTCTTTGGTACCTAAAAGGAAGGAACTTTAATTTACATGCTTATTCTGACAGTGATCATGGTGGTTGCAGGATCAACAAGAAATCCGTCACCGGCGGATGTCAATATCTCGGGGACTGTCTTGTTTCATGGCAAAGCAAGAAGCAAACAACAGTATCTCTATCTACAGGAGGCAGAATATGTTGCTGTATCCAGTTGCTGCTGCCAAGTGCTTTAGATACAACACCAGATAATGGATTACGGAATCAATTTTCTTCATACACCATTTTTCTATGATAATGAAGCTGCTATCGAATTGTCAAAAATCCAATTCATCATACTCGCACCAAGCATATTGAAACAAGGATTCATGCAATCCGGGACGCTCAGGAAAAGATTTTATAGATATTATTCCAATTGACACAAAAAATCAAATATCAGATCTTTTCACGAAAACATTTGATAAACCTCGTTTTTATGAATTGTCTCAATGCTGGGTTTAATATCTTTTTGAAACCTCTTTTCTTAACAAAGTGTGTAAATAGCTGTAAATAACTCTTTTGTTTATTTTTTTTTATATAAACTTTTTCTAATAAACTTTTGAGTCCCATATTCCTTCACATCTTTGATCTTTAACAAAATTTGAAAACACAGAAATTTCTATTACATGGCAATTAAAAAGAAATTTCAGGGGATAATAAAGATTAAACTCTTAGTCTTTAATTTTGTCTTTTCAGGAACCTCGGGAAAAGAAGTTTGAAGGAGGTCAATAGCCTTGTGTTGAGATATGCATGGCAGGCTCAGCCTGAAAATGAAGTAAACAATGATCTTGTAGCTAAATTAAAGTTTAAGAACTCGGTGATAAGGATTATCCTCCTGACATTTTGGCCGGCACAAAGTTACAAGTCCTTGTCAAAAATGGTTGGGAGTTTCAAATCTCTGCTTTGATATTCCCAAAATCTCCCTATCACCTTGTCTCTGAATTGAAGCTTCTCGTTAGCTCCTCGGAGATATATCTCGTGCTTATCTCCTCTGCTATGTGTGAACATTGATCTGGAGTGATGATCACCTTTGTTATACGTGAGTATAGACCTGGAGCTCTCATCAGCAAGTTCTGATGATCTTCTCTGTTATACGTAAGTATAGACCTGAAGCTCTCATCAGCAGTTCAGATGGTCATCTCCTCTGTTATACGTAAGTATAGACCTGGAGATCTCATCATCGGTTCCCAAATAAAGGCACAGTGATTCTTAAATTAAGATCATTGTTGAAAACTCAAAAGAAATTCAAGCAGAGTTAATCATATTGCTCAATAAACCATGAGGACAAGATAAGTACTTTGCCAAATGTCTGTGGGACCAAGTCAGAGTTTCTAAATTAAACCAAAACATGATAAGACAGCTGCAGAATACACGTTGAAAAGAATAAGGCATGGGCTTAAAAGGACAAACATATCAGCAATCCCGCCAATCTTTGACTCTATGAAACAATTTCTTGAAAAAGAAGTGTGTATATCCTTTTTTTCTTATTTCTCTTATTTCTTATTTCTTTTTTAATATTATTTTATTTTATTTTAATCTTTTGTTATTCTTAATTTGTTTATGTTGGTATTATGGGGTGAAGTTTTTCATGAAAGTTTTTGTAAATATAGACTTAATATTTTTTTTTTTTTTTCAAAATATAAAAATTTTCAAAAAAAATTTTTCAAAAATTTACTAAGTTTGTTTCCAGCGAAACTAAGTTTCGCTGGTTGTTTCGCTAAGCGAATCTATAGATTCGCCGGCAAACTCGCTCTACACTGGGATACATGACTTCATCTGTGATGCCGAGTGAAACTAGTTTCGCTGCCAGCGAAACTAGTGTCTATATATTGCATAGGTGAAATCAGTTTCACACACTTGTTTGGCGAAAGTAAACCCTAGTTTCTCTATGCATTCACACCAATATTCTTCTAAATCGATTCCGTAGCGATTAATTGTTTCTTAGTGCTTAGGTGGGTGTTTCGATCCTGTTCTTATGCATTTATTAGGTTTAAAACATTGGACCTTAGTTTTAGGTTGATTCGCTGGGTCGGTAGGTTCGCAGATTCGTTCAGCGAAACTACGAAACTAACGAGCGAATCTGAACGAAGTTCAAGTGCTCCGAGCGAAACTGTCTAGTCATGCTATTCAAGCATACTTGACAATTTCGCCAGGATAGTTACAGCGAAACTATAGATTCGCTCAGGCAAATGATCCTGTGTCAGGGTCTCAGCGAACTTACAATTTCTCTACTGCAAAACTATAATTTCGTCCTCAGCAAAACTATAGAATCGCTCAGACACATGAGTTTGTGCCTGTGTCACAGCGAATCTATACTTTTGCTTGAACGAAACTACAGTTTAAACAGCTGCGAAACTGTTAATCTGTGCCTCTAGCGAAACTACAGTTTCGCTGACAAAGCGAAACTGTTGAACTTTCTGCATTTTCTTGCATTTTGTTTATTTCATTGTTTATTCATACTTTAATGTTTTAACTAACCTACTTTTGTTTAATTTTCAGTTAAGATGGCAAACCTAAAGTTTGATGGAAGAACAAACATTGTTGCACTATTGGATGATAGCAACGCGAAGACCATTGGCTTTAGAGATTGCATTAAGTGGCTGAAGCAGTCCCCAATCAGTTATGCTATATCTCACATGCCCACGATCTATGATCTTCATGTAAGAGACTTTTGAAGAACTATAGAGTATGACCTTAGGTCTAATCCACATCGGATTAGAGTCCTTGGGCATGACTTTGTTATTATTGTTGAGACTGTGGTAAGAGTATTGAAGTTGGAGGAAGATTGTGGGGATGAGGTGGTAATGTCTGATGCAGAAGTATTAAATGCATTTAGAAGCATTAGGTATAAGGGACCCTCTTTTGGCTCAAAGAATGAAATCAAGAAATCCCTCCTATCTAAGGAATGGAGATACATAGCCCACGTATTTATTATGTGCTTGGATCATAAGAAAGGAGGGTCAGATGTCTAAATCAGCACTAGGCAAGGGCTATGATTGTATTTTGCAAGGGACAGAAAGCCATATTGCTAAGTTGATCTTTGATTGCATGACTAAAAATATAATGGATTTAAAAAGGATAAGTGGTTGCTATATTCAAGGTTTGTACAGATGCTGATTAATAATTTGAAGCCAGATCTGCCTAAACATGGAGAAATTAAAAGACTGCTGCAAATGAATACAAGAATATTTGCGGATTGCTCAGCAGTGAGACATGACTTTAACGGAAGAAAACATATCTTTTGGAAAATTGTACTCTGCTGAGAGATGGAATCACATCAAGAGATTAATTGAAAATGAAAATAAGAATGCTGAAGAGAACCGGGAGAAGCAAGATGAGGCAATAAAGAAAAGAAAAGATATGCAAAGGAGAAGGAGTATGATTTGGAAGCAGAAATTGATGAAGTGGAGGAGGAATTAAGGACTCAAAAGGAAAGGAGAACAAAAAAGAAAGCTGATCAAGGTGAACCTGCAAATGTTGCTGAACGAAGAACCAAGCACAACAGCAAACTTTTTCTGAAGCCCCTGAAAGAAGGGATGCAAGGTTAGAGCTAGATCAAGATGTTATTCAAAATTTGAATACATCGTTGGCAAATGAATTGGGGATGATTAAGACAAAGTTGGTGAATCAAGAACTGAGAGAGAAGGAGAAAGATAAGGAAATGGAGAGCATAAAGAAAATGATGTAGATCAACAAGACTTAATCAAAAGACTACTCAAGGAGGTGAATGAGCTGAAAGCCAATACTGGTCTGCCCAACCAGTTAACTCAAACTGAGATAGATGATCTTACTGATACGTCTAAGTATTCCTTTTTGAAAGTGGGAGTTCAACTGGGATCGGAGGAGACACAAGTGGAGCTAGAGTTGATGCAAGTGATGCTGGTGTTAGTAGAGCGGGTGCTAGTGGCAGTGGTGATGGCTGTCCTGATGTTGGAGTTGATGATATTGTTGGATCTGGAGTTGAGAAGGAAGTGATGCAAAAGGTGTTGTAGGAGATGAGGCTAGGGTTGTAGAAGCAGGGTTTATAGATTTGGGCTTGATATAAATACTGATTTGACTGGTGATGAAGTATTTAGAGAAGAAGCAGACGGAGCATACAAGAAAGGAGCTGAGCTGAATCTGATAGATGAAGAAGAGGAGTATGAGGAACAGTTGGTTGATTACGACTCTAAGCCTGAATTCTATAAATTAGATGAGCGTCCAATGACTTATGTGGCTTAGATTTGAGTTGAACAAGGAGGATTGGTTCGTTAAGGAGAAAGAACCAGAACAGCTGACTCCGTTATTTCAAAACATAAGTAAACCAACTAGGAAGAAATCCGACAAGAAGATAGTTAGTTGGAAATATAATCATGAATTGAAATGTTTATGAT
Organism: Flaveria sonorensis; assembly: GCA_025506505.1. Classification (NCBI taxonomy): domain Eukaryota; kingdom Viridiplantae; phylum Streptophyta; class Magnoliopsida; order Asterales; family Asteraceae; genus Flaveria; species Flaveria sonorensis. Next base: position 6,767 of record JACCIY010000525.1, read on the forward strand.
TAAAGAAGAGGAGGGGAAATCTCATATCTATATAAAAGGAAGGCATTCAAGACCTTGCTTAGATGAGATTTGAGAAGGTTAGCTGAGATTCCCTTGATAGACTCAAGCCTAAGCGAGAGGGCAATTGTGCTAGAGAATGAGATACGAAAAGGGCTTAAGGACAACTTTGAGGCATTTGGGTATATGAAACTGAAGGAGGAGATCAAAGAAAGATTTGGATTGGGCTACAGGAAAGGGCAAGATTGTGTTGAAGCTCAAGCCAGCCAAAACTGTTAATAGAGTGAGAGTGCCCAATCCATTTCCCCCAAGATTACAAAAAATTGAGAAGTGGTTCTATGATAATAATAAAGGAGAAGCAGTGATTAGACTGAAGGGTGGAGAAGAAATTAAACTATTTGATCCTATGGAAGTATTCTCCTTTTGCAATGAAGATTTGGTGGTTTTGTGTGAAAATCACATCAAAGCCGGAGCCGGAGCTGAAATGAGGAATAAAGCTAGCCTATTCATGAGGGTAGCTAACAAGGCTAGCGGTGTCAGGGCTAAAGTCAGGGAGCTTACAGAGAAAGTACTTCAAGCTGATGAATTGAGAATGGATGTACAGGAGCTGATAAGAAATTTTGAAAAGGCCAGTGCAAGGGGAGTGAAGAGAGTACAGCTGGAGCTGATCAGGAAACTTCAGATAAAGCTGCTGAGAAGTGGAAGATGAAGGAGAAGATCAAGGGTGAGGTCCAACCGGGGGGTTATTGATGATTTAGTATAGGTTGGACTTACCATAGTTGTTAGGATTATTTTGTCTTTATGTATAGGTTGAATGTTAGTTTGTTTCCATGTATTTTGTATTTGTATAGTTTCACTGACCCAGCGAAACTACGAGCAAAAACTATAGTTTCGCTCGTAGTCAGCTGTCCTAGGTCCCCCCGGCAAAACCGTATTTCGCTGCCGGGTGAATCTAGTTGATGGTCAAGATAGCGAAACTAACTCTGCTTATATATTGTCATGTTCTATCATTGTAAGAAAGTTTTTACAAAACCCTAATACTGAAATATTATTGTTGCAACTCTATGTTTTTGGTTGGAAGCCTATTTGTCATTATTTTGAGCTTTTGTTTGGTGATTATTGAATAGATTCAAAACTTATCCATTATGTTATTGTGAGTATTGTGTTGATTCAGTGGGATTTCTAAGTTTATTCATCAATTGCACCGTTATATCGATCACAAGACCAACATTTAATAAGTTTCGTTCTATTATAAGACTCGCTATTAGGGTTTCTTTAACATTTGATAGATGAATTGGCAGTCATCAGTCTTACGTTGACTCAAAAAAGATTCCTAGATCTGAAAAGTGTTCCTTGAAGACCTCCACATAGTAGCTACTTCAGACATACATACCCTTGTGGCAAAAAGGGCCGATTAAATCTAGTTATTAACCAACGAAATATAATTCTTTTCCAACTTATGAAGCTTTTGTTGGAAGGCAGATAAACCTATTAGAATCAGATTTACCTGTTTTTGTTTACGCCAACAATATAATAGTGTTAAGGTCCTCATCTTTCTTAGTGTAGTCAACTTAAGTCCTCAATCAGCAAACATATGCCCACCAATATATAATGTTTTTCATCCAACAAGATTTGTAAAGCTTTCTTCTTGGATGTTACATGAAAATTGCAACATTCTTCTTTTGAAATTGAAATTACTTGGTTGCCCTTACCGTCAATTTAAAGAACTGATGTTGCTTCGGAACCCCAAGATTCCCCTATTCTTGTCTTCGTTGGATGGTATTCAAAATATTTTGTTGTGTACTAATATTTGCCAGGTCATATGTTGCAATTTTGTGGAAAGAGGTGTCAAACTTCTACATTGTTTTCAATAAGCTTCAAATTGTGCATGATTTTTTACTGTAATTTTGAATAGTTCATTATGATTGATTATAACATTAGCAATTCCACCCATTTTATTAGCAGGAGGCATTAATGTTCCCTTTATCCCATTACAAGCATAAAAATGCCTTTATTTTGTACCATATATAACATAATTGATAAAAATTATTTTTAGAAATTAGAAGGGGGTTAGCCAAAGCAAATCTAATAATTACCTTAATAACTGTCTGATCATAAAGAAGTGGTAAAAGTTCCGGAAGAAGGCCCTTGATGAGGTTTGGCTTGTTGTGGCCAGCTGTACTCAAAGCCAAACAGCTGCACGCCTAACATGCTGCCCAAATATAAAAAAATTTGAATAACTATAGAAACTGCTGATAGAACATAATCAGTGCTCATCAATGTTAGACAATTACTGTTATTTAAAAAAGATATATAATCCAAAACGTTAATACTTGAAGCATGTTCTTTGTGCTGAATCATATTTCAGATTTGTTGAGCTTGGATCTTAGGATTCATGTATTTTCAGATCTGAGAATTCAAAATTAAAGACGGTGAAAGTGTGTGAATCGAAGAACAAGGATGTGTGTGTAATGTATAATGTTATGATTTCATTGATGTTGAATAACAAATTACAATGAAGAAACATATACAAAGATGGATGTGCATCAAACCCACCCAAAGCAGAGAAATTCTCCTTGGGTGGTGATTTACACCATGAAAACACACACTTAAGAACTACAAGCCACTCACACACTTTGCAAAACCACACATTACAAGTGGCACTAGTGGTTCTATTTATAGTGTTATTACATCATGACCTAATTTTGACTTTTCTTGTGGTCTTGATGTTGACTTGGTCTTGTTGACTTTGTCTTGTGTTTGTTTTGTTCTGTTTATCAACTTGGTCTCTGAACTTGTACAATGAGATCTTCAGTTGGCTTTGATTGTGGTTTGGAAAGCTTCGGTTTATCAATTGTTGAACCCAACAATACTCCCCCTAAACTGATGCTTGCCAAACTTTGTCTTGAAGATCTTCTCTGTCACATGTCTTCTTGATCAACTGATGTTCTGACACAGTTCACTGTAGTTCTCCCCCTCAGATTAAGCTTCTCCTAATGTATTTTTGATAAAGGATAGAATCTCTTTGAATGCTTAACGTATTGGATATGACGTGTATCACTTTTGGATTACTGTTTGTTCATATCACACTTAAAGGATTAGAATATATTAGGCATATGATGAGGCTTTGAACTTCAATAAACAGCATCAGGAACATAAGTCAGTCTTGAAGACACTTCAACTCTTTGAATCTCTGAATTAACTTGATAATGGATGGTTCCAAGTACTTCAGAAAGAGTTTTCTAACAGTTGTACAAATCCTTGATTGGATTAGTGATTATGTGACCAAGGTTGATTTCTTCATTTCTGTTGAATGTGAAAATGGATGTGCCTGTTGGTTGCAATCATCCGTATTCATCATGTTTCTTGTTTTCTTGTTTGTTGTAGTCATCTGTTCATCATCTGTTCATTTATATTGTTGTTGTTGATGATGTTGTTGTTGATGTTGATGTTGATGTTGTTGATGATGTTGTTGATGTTGTGTATTTGTTTGAAGTAAGCTAACATTTGCATTAGTTACTCAAAACATGAGTATTTGTGATGCAGTGCACGGAAGGAAATCAAAGCTCAAAAACACAAAAGTGGCCCAAAAACCCATTTTGTTGATCAAGCAGCCGTATTTGGGTGATTAACATCCGCATTTGTTGAGATAAGCATCCGCATTTGTATGTTAAAACAACTGCATTTTGCATGTTCAACAGCCGCATTTGTTTAATCAACATTAGCATTTGTGAGATAACTCATCCGCATTTGATGTAACATCCGCATTTGTGGACCACTGGAACTCAACCGCATTTGCACAAGACAGCCGCATTTGTGTTCCAATCATCCGCATTAGTTGTTCAATAACAGCATTTGTTCATTTGCAACATCCGCATCAACTCCTATAACAACCGCATTTGGTCCCTTAAACATCCGCATTTGTTTTAAACGAATGAGCATTTGAAGTTATACATCCGCATTTGTGTCAAAGAAATGAGATGAACATCCGCATTGGGTGCCTTAAACAACCGCATTTGAGTTTACACATGCGCATTTGTGATTACACAACCGCATTTGTGGTTACACATGCGCATTTCTTGTAACACATCCGCATTGGTATGTTAAACATCCGCATTAGTATGTTCAACATCAGCATTTGTTAAACACCGCATTTGTTTAGTTACACATCCGCATTGGTTGTGTAACCAGCATTTCTTGAGCTCACATCGCATTTCTTTGAAGAAATGCGGATGGTTTATGTTTCAGCCGCATTTGGGCACAAGTCAGCATTAGTTCTGTATGAACACCCGCATTTGATTGCCTTAGAGAAATGCGGATGGCTTCAGTGGGAAATGCGGACGCAAGTGAGAAATGCGGATGGCTTGTGTTTCATCCGCATTTGTCTTTTCTGTTCATTATCTCGGAAAATTCAGTCTTCAATCCGAATCATTTCTGTTCGAGATCTTTGTAGTTAGCCTCGAAATCATGTTAATTGTATACTGGTGGTCTCGGATTAGTGGTTGGATTTGATTCAACAACCCATGATTAACCATCAGTTCGTGATCTTTGTAGTTTGAATCAACTGTTCGAGATCTGAATGTTCTTCTCAAATACATGTTGTTGTCTCGAAATCATGTAATTGACTCGAATGGTTGAACCGAATGTCTTCTGTTGAATGTTTTCTCATCTTCAATTCGAACCAAATAAGAACAGATTTCTTGATTTTGTTGAAGAACAGATGATGATGAAGATGAACAGAGACGTGTTCTTTATTTTTCTGATTTTCTTCTTTGTTATAAACATCTTTAAAAATGAAACAGATCTGAAACATACATGAACCCAGCAACCTCGCTCTGATACCATTTTGCTGAATCAATATTTCAGATTCGTTGAGCTTGGATCTTAGGATTCATGTATTTTTCAGATCTGAGAATTCAAAATTAAAGACGGGTGAAAGTGTATGAATCGAAGAACAAGGATGTGTGTGTGATGTATAATGTTATGATTTCATTGATGTTGAATAACAAATTACAATAAAGAAACATATACAAAGATGGATGTGCATCAAACCCACCCAAAGGAGAGAATTCTCCTTGGGTGGTGATTTACACCATGAAAACACACACTTAAGAACTACAAGCCACTCACACACTTTGCAAAAACCACACATTACAAGTGGCACTAGTGGTTCTATTTATAGTGTTATTACATCATGACCTAATTTTGACTTTTCTTGTGGTCTTGATGTTGACTTTGTCTTGTGTTTGTTTTGTTCTGTGTATTAACTTGGTCTCTGAACTTGTACAATGAGATCTTCAGTTGGCTTTGATTGTGGTTTGGAAAGCTTCAGTTTATCAATTGTTGAACCCAACACTTTGTTACCCGATCCTGATCCTTGATAAGCATAAGAAATGAAGAAATCTCTGGGTACAGGACTGAATCAATCTTTTATGGCCGTTCAACAATATAATACTTCACAGCAACAACTACTGTTGCTCTGGTGAATGCAGCAGGACTGGTTGTTCGCTCCTACAAGAAATATATCATTTAAACATGAACTTCAACATCCAGTGCCTCTAGTCTTACTAGAGGTGCCAATTTCAACTGACATAAAATGGGTTGATAGAGGTTGTGTTTAACTCAAACGGTTTACTCTAGCTGAAAGGGGAATGGTCGAGTGGGGTCGAAAATGGCCCAACGTCTATTTTAACGCACACAACTTCCTAATCATTTTTTATTCGAAGATCTAGATAATTATTGTAATAATGTTGTTTGAAATCAGATGACCACATAATTTTTATATACAAAAGGTAGACAAAAGGAGCTTACGGTAAACCTAACCTGACCTAGACTGTGAATGACCCTTGCTAACAGTGACTAGTTTTGACCCGTCACCCACTCACTTCAACCTACCAGTCTTGCCACCCCTAAGTTTAACTCACAAAACATACCTTGAGGGCAAGAGCAAGTTTCAAAGGCCTAATTAGAGCAATTTTCCCAGATACTCAGCTACTACATTGCGAACACCACCTCCTCACTTTCACAGTGGTTGAATAGCAAGTTAAGTATCTTTCTACGCTAGAATCCTGAAATTCTGCTTTATCTACGGATTGTCTCACTATCACCTGTAAAATAGATAAATAATATCGGGTAAAGTGATGTAAAAGTAAGGCTTATTTTGATTCGAAAATTTCATTGTTTGTGAAAGGTTTTGTAGATCAGAAATGAAATTTTCAATAAATTTAGGTTAGCACTGACCTCTTTTAAAGAATGGAGAAGCAGATATTGTTTTTTCTGCTGATTATCAATCTGGTTAAGGATAAATGGCAAGTACTTGGGCAGATTTCCAACAGCAATATTACCAAGTGCATAAGAGGCTGCAGATTTTATCTCTTCAAAGGGAGACTGAAAAGATTCAATAACTATGCTTTCTATGTGCGTATGTGAGCTCAAATCTTTTCTTCTCCCAACTTCACCCAAACATAACAAAGCAAGGTGTTGTTTGGTCTAGATAGAAAATGAACAGTAGTTAGAAATAGCACACTAAAGAAAGCCGACAACACAACCTAAAGAGATTCATAAAGCTGCCAATAGCATTGTAAGTTAAATCATTATGCAAAAGATCTAGGCTTGGCAAACATGGGTGCAAGCAACCAAATTAATTGCATCAAGAAGATAGTGTACCACATTTTCATTCTCTTAAAAGCAAACTATATTCTTGTTCCTTCAGCAGCAAAGAATCACATGTAAGGGCTAAAGTGGAAACAAAAGCAAATGTCCGCACCAATTAGCTTTTCCATAGGTATAGAAATAAGTGGCCATTAACTTAATCAAGGTAGCAAACAAGGCCAGGTGAGAATGTAGTGAACTATCTTAATGCTAACCAGGTGAGAATATAGTATTAATCAGCTTGCCTAGTAACAAGCACTATGCCATTTCCCATCTGCCTGAAATCAGATTGCCATAAGAGAATGAGAAAGGTGAGAAACATACTGAGATAGAACTGCTATCATCTTTCAAGATCTCCATGAGCATCTTTACTGTAGATGAGCATTTGTGGTCACCTGCAGCAAGGCAGAGCACAGCAACACATTGTGCTATGGAAAACAAAGCTTGTTCGCAACGCCGCCGCCTTGGGGAGATGGTTTGGTAGTTGAAAGAAGAGATTCCAGCAGAGCATCGAGACTCGTATGTGCAGAGTAAACTAACGTAGCACAAAAGTTTTGCAAAGCCTGCTTATAGCATAATACTTAAACATTGGTGCTGTTACCTTTCGTAGAAATGCAGTTAAATCCACAATAACACATGAAAGGTCTAACTGCAGCAGTGATGCAGCTATGACCGCAAAAGCCTGTAAATCATTTTAAGGGATCAGAGAGAAAAATATATATGCAGTCGCCTACTAAGCATTTTATATAAAATAAGGATCCATAATATTATCAAGAAAAGTGGTGATGCTTCCAAGAGTACCACCATGACTAAGGTGGTGTTTGTTTTTTGTGAGAAGTAGTTTCTGACCTCTTTTGTCTGCGCCGCGCAGACCACGCGCAGACTTTAAGGTCTGCAGACTGTTTGTTTTTCGGAAAACCTTTCATTAAAAAAAGTCTTCCTGAGGTCTACATGAGGCAGACATAGACCCTCCACTTCTCAAATCTTTTAACCTCTTCTCATTCTTCACCATCAGCCGCACACCCACCGCCACCGCCACCGCCGACCCACCTGCCACCGCCACCGCCCCCACCGCCGGCCCACCCGCCACCGTGGTCAGACGCCGCCGTGGACCGCCGCAGAAGAAACTCAAACTCAAACAGAAACTCATCGTCTTCAACTTCTTCATCTCCCGATCGGTGGTTCGAAATCCCACGATTTGGAGTCCCAAAATGGGTCGAATCGTACGTACACCAACTCGGGTCGGTTTTAAAATTGGGTGGGTGGGGGCGACTCCGATGTATCGGAGATCATCGGAGTGTCATCCTCCGGCTTCTTCGACGGCGAGATGGTGTTGTTGAACGATCAATCGGTTCTCGATGCGCTACTCGTGAAGGCAAATCGGTTGTCGGAGATTCTCCGGGAAGGTGGGTGGAGCTCCGACGAGGTTTCCGACATGTTTGGGGTTGGTTTTTGGCTAGTGGATGATCGGAGGCCGGAGAAGAAGGTGTCGCCGGAGTTGCAGAAGATGTTTAAAGAGAAAGAGTGTTACGATTTTGTGTTTTAATATAGTGGAATGAGAGATATTATACTTATCAAGATATATTACCGTCGCAGCAGCCCTCCGTCGCAGTAGTCCTCCGTCACAGCCCTCCCATTGCAGTCTGCAGATGTTAAAAAACAAACAGTCTTTTTTTTGCAGACTGCAGACGTTTGGTCCACCTCTTCTGCTGCAGATGTCTGCAGATGTGGTCCGCAGATTGCAGACATTTTGCTGCAGAGAAAACAAACATCACCTAACACCTATATCGGAGAGAACCTTATATTTGAAGAACGAAAATATTATCCATCTACTCAACTGAGCTATACCATTTTTTTGTTGTGAATATTAAAAGAAATGAGTATGAAATCAAAATTTCCTTTAGTATTACTAGAACAAGCATGTACGTACATGGACTGGAACACTTAGTATGTTACCAAAGTGACTGGCATATTTATCAAATATAATTGTCTGCACTAACACGTTCTAATTGACTTTAAACTAGATATCAAGTTCGTTTTTTATGTATATCTTTTAATGGATAAATGGAAAGTGGAAGGCCAAAAGTACGTAGTGCTAAGAGAATGTCAAGAGAACAAAATGTCTTAGGACAAGATTTTCTAGGAATATACGACTCCCCTCATTTAAACAAATAGTTATAACGAGCAACTAAACATTAAAGTTTACCCAGTTAGTTAATGAAGGTAGTGATACCATAAAATTTTAATGTTTTTGACTATTTTCCCCTCATTGTGGTCAACAAAACACATTAATAGGTGAAGGTGAAAAATAGTCAAAAACATAAAAGCCGAGGACGTATGGCTAAAAGACGTACACAAATCACCTCCCATTTAATTAAGAACTGTAAAGAGCCATCAGTTTAAACTTTATATTCATGTAGCATCTTACTCCTCTCAAGGAGGCTTACAATTTTGAGGGATCTAATTCTCCTTTGCTGTCTGATGATATATTGAGTATTCAGCACTAAATTAGGCATCACCTGAGCTCAAATTGTTGCTGGCTGATCTATGTGATTGAAAATCTGGAATCAACACAAGACCTGGGCAGTCAAGTGAGCATTGGACTACATCAAACTTGGTAGTTTCACATACCAAAGCTTAGTCAGTTGTCTGACAGTCCATGTTAACTAAATCATAAAGCATGTAGATAAAATAAGGCCCACAGTAATACCTTAAACAGCATACGAAAATCAATAATAAGAAATCTATGGAAGTTTGACACTTAATACTTTAGCTTAACCATCATGTCCATAAAAAAACAGTAGAGCTAATAATCAACAAATTCATCCTTACAATAGTGATATACCTCATACCTTGTTGCAAGGTAACTATAGCAAAAAACAGCTAGTAAAAAGATGCATTTGGCTATTTAGAAAGAAAAGTAGTAAACCTTAATAATGGCATTTAAACTAACCTTTACAGTAGTAAGTCTCGTTATCTCATTTCCCATTCGATCGACAAGAACAGGTAGGCACGCAGATAATTCCGTCGTGAGGTGATCACCAAAGTTGAAACAACAAGCTCCATACAAGAAATAGCACATTCCTTGACCTCCTGGATGAAGAGCAGAGACACAGTTAGAGCAACATAGAGCAGCATCCCCATAGAGAAGTTCCTAAACAAGTACTAACCTGGTCTTGATCTTGGTTTGTCAAACGTGACATGATGGCATTATATATTGGATGGACAAAAGGTTTGAAATCAAAACCCGAAACCTGATCAATTCCAAATAAAGAAACACATGAAACAGAGGAACAAAATGTTAGATATCAGGCCCTTAGATCAAGCAAAGATGTAGTTTATATCCCTCAATATTTCACACTCATTAAATGAATGAACAATGAATTGATCGGTTGGATATTGTATACTTTTAACACTACTACCAAATAAAAATACATATATAAAAAACTAAAGCAAGCAACCTACTCACGCCGCTATCTAAATTGTAAACCACTAACCCATTAAAAGAAAACCCACCCACTATATTTGACTAATAATTAACTTACCCACTAACTTTAAATAAACAAACAAAATAAATATTTTCATGCAACTATGCCATTATCCATGTAATAACCCATGCATCTTTGACCCATCTTTGACCCATATTCATAACATTCAAGATTAACCCTTTCACTCAACCCCTTAATCTTCAAGTGTTGATCCATGGTTCTTGAATTTAGCCACAATACCACTTAATTTACCCGCAAAATCTTCAATGGTTTCGTTATCTTTCATCTTCAACAACTCTAGCTCATTTCTTAGTGTTTGCAAACGAGCCTTTTGGACTCGTTCGGCTCCAAGATACCTTACTCTTATCGCTTCCCATACGTCTTTTGCACCTCTATATTTTGCCACTTGGAGCAAAATGTCTTCGGCATGGATTGGAAGATGATAGCTTTTGTTGTGTAGTTCTTTCGTGACTCAACTGTTGCACCTGTCAGTGTCTATGGCCTCCTATAAGCCTTGTGCCCTTAGAATCGTCTCCACCATAATCGCCCACGGTGTGTAGTTTGTAGTGGTTAAGTTAGGGCATTGTAAGGACACTTGACTTTGCTCTCTCGCCGAAACCACCGCACCGCCTGCACCTGCATTACCTTCTACCATTGCTTGGAATATCAAAGAGTCAAAGCTGCCAAAAAAATGTTGTCGTACAGTAGCAAATCACCAAAACACCACACCTTGATTTGTTCTATTTGACTTTTAAGAAAACAAATCACCACTTTTTTTTTCTTCTGTACATTAATACACAACACCACATGTTGCAATTCTCACTGTGAACCATACTTTGCTCCCCCTTTTTTGTTCACACAAAACCTTCTATCGATCGAAGTCGTCGAATCATCCAGATTCTCCTTCTCTTTGTTCACATAGAATGCTTCACGGTTCATACAGAACCCTCAACGATCACACAGATCGACTTCTTTCTTCTCTCCAAAGGCTCACACAGAACTTGTTCGGCTCACGCAAACCTTTACGGTGGTCTTCTGTCTTTGATCTATGATCTCAGGTCTGTGCCTCATAAAGCTCTGATACCAAATATTAGATATCAGGCCCCTTAGATCAAGCAAAGATGTGGTTTAGATCCCTCTATAACACCCGAAAACTTGGTCAAATAAAAAGAAAAGAAAGTATTTTGAGGAAAATTAAAAGAAGGGGTAAAGATAAGGGGTGTAAAGTGTAAAAGTACACCAAAAAGTCAAAATATGTGTATAAGGGGCATGGTCGCCCATGCTCTTTCCTGCTGCTGCTGCTACCAAAGAAAGAAAAGAAGAAAGAGCTGAAAACCCTTGTTTCTCTCGGTCGTGAAGAAGAAAGGCTGCATTCTTCGAAGGTTAGTGTGTTTATATGTTAATTGGTTCGGTTTTCTTGTGGTTTCACCCTTAGAAACCGATTATTAAGTGTTTTTTTGGTGTTTTGGTGCTTGTTTATGCTTGTTTTTAGGTGTTTGAACTCTAATACAGGCAAGTTTGGAGGAGTGTTACTTGTTTGCTGCTATAGGTGAGTTCTAGACCCCGGTTTCTACGCGCTTTAAACTGTTTTGGGGCTGAAAATGCATGATTAAAATGTTTTACCACTGATTTATGTTTACCTGTATGTTTATGTATGTGTATGCTCATGTTTTATGTTGTTTATGTGTTGGATAGGCTTAGAATAGCATGTTTAAGCTTAGGACAGGTGATAAAACTGATCTGGGTTTATTCTGAAAATTTGAACTGCACAACAGGTAGTCATGCGCCCAACAGGGCCCATGCGCCTGAGGTTTAGGCTTAAGAAATGCCAAGTGTAGGTCATGCGCCCAAACAGGGCCCATGCGCCTGGAATTTGCCTTAGAAAAATTTGTAGTAGGGCTCATGCACCCCAATAGTATCCATGCGCCCAACCCTTTTGCTCAGGCGCCTAAGTTCTAGTCATGCGCCTGAACAGTTCATGCGCCCAGAATGTAAGCTAAAATGCCTAAGTGTAGGACTCATGCGCCTGAATAGTGTTAATGCGCCTAAGCAGTGCTCGTGCGCCTGCATCGTGCCCATGCGCCTAAACACTTAGAAAATTTTCTGGAATTTTGGAAAATCAGAATTTTAGGGTTTGACCCTGGTTTGACTCTATGCTATTATCTGAATATTTTATTCCTGTATGGGCTGTTCGACGTGACTTTACGTGGTGTGATTTTATCCTTATTCGTAAAGTATTATCTTTAAGAAAGTGGAAAGATTAATGAAAGTGGAACATAAAGAACGTAAGAAAGTCTTGCAAGCAAACTCACAGGAGGTTCACAACCACTAGGTTGTTAGCTCAACTGTGTGCGGTTTAGCTAACCCGTTGGATGCACACAGGGTCAATCGTTGAGATTGAGGGGACCATTGTCGTTGCCCCGGTACTAGAGTCAGCTTTGTGCACCACGGATGGGGTCTATTATTAGACCTCAGTCCCAGTACCAGGTTTATGCGCATTATATGGGGGGTATAACGCTTTGATCCATATCGAAGTGAAAGATTAAAAGTAAAGGTTCAAGTGAACGACCATGGAAATGGTGAAGAAATATATTAATGTTGATAATGAATAATATTTGAATGTATCTATGACGTATGATCACATACAAAAGAGTAAGTAGTATTTTAAGGAGTATTTTCCTATACAAAACTCATAAATTATTTTCACTATTTTAAAACTAGAACTTACTCAACAACGCTGACTTTTATGCATTTTCAGTTGGCAGGTAATTTTGCTGAGGATGGCACACGGGGAGGCTACTTGTCTGGGCAGGACTGGCATCCGTTCATGATTAATAACATTGTTGTTTTGTAATGCGTTCTAATGATCTTTTGTAACTAATAACAAACACACATGTATTACTTAGCAGCAGAATTATTAATTAATGAATGGCTTTTGATGTTAATTCCGCTGCCACGCTTTAAAAATTATGTAATGTTTATATTTAATTATGCTGTGATTGACCAACTGTGAGGTCTTCGGGAACGGGGCCTTACACCCTCACTATTCTACACTCATTAAATGAATGAACAACGAATTGATCTTTCTGTTCGATACTGTATTCCTTTAATAAAGAAAACCCACATCTCACTACTACCAAACAAGAGTACATATATAGGAAACTAGAACAAGCGACCTACTGACGCCACTATCTAAATTGCAGACCACTAACCCATTAAAAGAAAACCTACCCACTACATTTGACTAACAATTAACTTACCCACTAACTTTAAATAAACAAACAAAATAAACATTTTCATGCAACTATGCCATTATCCATGTAATAACCCATGCATCTTTGACCCATCTTTGACCCAATTCAATATTAACCCTTTCACAAAAAAGATAAAACCTTGACGCTGGGCGCACAACTCGAACAAGTTCCCTCATACTCTTAGTGCCTCAGCAGTAACTTTGTAATAGAATTCACCAAGAGAAGATAAAACAAGAGCAGAAATAGCCTAAAGATATAAAATAAAATCAGTAATCGTATGAATGTTACATACAACATAAACTGCCACAAATATACAGACCTCATAAAACCAGGAGATTATATATTGAGTGTGTGCATGATATAGTTACATAGGGCCTCTATATATAGAAATGGAATAATTATATTACCCATGGTACATAGGCACAAAAACAAATAAAGACGTTGGAAAAAAAACATGGTAAATTTCGTGAAATCTAGTCCCACGTGCTAACTGAAGAACATTAGCAACAAAACAGTACAATTTGAGCCTAGAAAGGCTAGAGATAAACCAAAATAGTGGTAGCTTTTATAGTTGTGCACTTAAAGGAGGATAGTAACACGAATTGCCTTGCATAATAATAGCTTTTATATTCACTCAAAGCAAAGAATTATTGCTCTTTAGCAAATAAAAAAAAAGGATTATAACGATTACCACCTTTTTAAATTTACGATAGCCAAGTTTATGAAATAGTAGTGCCGTTTAGAGATAAAACCATAAAATAGACATGTAAACTTAGTAATGGCACTAATTACCTAGTACATAGTTTCTTTTAATGTTCATTACTATAGAATTTGTATTTAGTATATTCTTTCGAATAATTCCCTCTAGAGGTGTGATTTGTAACCATGTCTTCATCTTGTGTCATGAAGACACACAGATTGTTTAGACACAAATTTGATAATCAATTTCTTCAAAGAAGCAATTAACATTGTGATTCTAATTCACAAGGCCAAAAGTTGAAAACAGAAAACCTTTTGAATGTCGATAGGATCTCTTCCAGACTACACCTCAAGTCAATAGTTATGCATAGATAACTATAGAAAACAATAGAGATGAACAATCTGACTTCCACTACTACAAAATGCAATAGATGGTGCAAAGAATTTTTTATAAAATGTTAAAATGATACATCAATCTTCGGATAACTATTTATTAGAGAAAGGGAAAAGTGTGATAACCTAAATTTGCAATTGCATAGATCCCCAAAATGTCAATAGAAATAAGCACATACAATAACTCTAATTGTATAAATTCAAACTCATAGCTTGAGCTTCATTGAAAATACATTCAAAAAGTTAAAATTAAATTTCTATAGGATTACCTTAATATATTGGTGGAAAACAGCCGGATAATATGAAGCTAAAACTAATCATGTAAATATAAGAGCCTTAATCTTAAGGTTTGAGGTTGAGGATTTTTCCTGGAGACAGATGTGTTTGTAAAAAACAAAGATACTTTATCATGACTCATACCGATGCGGAAAACATATAGAATCAGAATAACAAGATTTCCTTACACAAAGTGCTTTCTCTATCCTAGGAATAAGCGACCTAATATGGTCAGCAAGGCAGTCAGGCAAAACAACTACAAGCTCTTTTAGAACCGCAAAGGCACCAATCTGAAGATAAAGCATCATAATAGCATGATGTGAATATAGATTGATTGCTTACAACAAAAAACTAGATACAATGGATAAGTAGTGGTTATTTAAAATATTGCACATTTGCAAATCATCAAGAACCTTTGTCTTGATAGATTTTTCATGTAGTTGCCTATTAATAGATTTAACAACTTTGGGTACTTCTTGTGTCAATGACCATCCGGGGCTACAAATGGAAGAAACTTGGATCACAAGATAAAACAAGTTCTTAAAACCATAACAGCTGACAGTTTAATCATCCTGATGCAATGCATGAATCATATCATATTTAACTTAATGAAGCTACCACAAATATATAATAATCTTCAAAATAACCTTCAGGTTTAATCCAAAGCTGTAAGGTTATACTTGAAAGGCTGATGTAACCAAAGAAGCCAAATCAACCAAAGAGCTTCCAGCTTGCATGCACATTGTGCAGAGTAGAAGTTACTTCGAAAGTTTTACACTTCTCACAGAAAATTATTCTAAGTGTAAAATCTTCCAAAGCCAAATACCAAATCTTCCGAAGCCAAAGATGAAGTCTTTCAAAGCTTCAAAGAAAAAGTCTTCCGAAGCCAATAAAGTGAAGACTGATTTCTTTCGAAGATTGAGAGGACATGCTTTCTCTGATCTACTTTTGTCTAAAGCTGGCCAACTTTCCACTGCAACTCTGAAGACTCACCAACTTGCATGAGTTGGTGAAAAGGACCATGCTTTTGTAATTGTAAATTATGGTTTAGAGTCTGTAACTTTCTACTTTGTACCTTTTATCCTTTTTGTAATATATTAGGATGTGAGCTATAGCATGTCATAGTCACTTGTCAAAAGGCAATCTGCTTTTTGACTTTACATTGATCTTGTTGTCTAGATTAGTGTTTCCAGTTGGCCTTCAAAGTATGGCCGGCTGTAGGATGTAGTATAAAGTATCTCAGGTTCTTGTATTTCTTTTATGCTTTATAACACTTGTAAAAGAACTTGAGAGCAATATACAAAATTCTTGAAAACCATACTTATCTTGTTCTTGTTCTTAGTTCTGCCTCATTGTTTACTTGTGTTCTTAGTATCATTCATATAAACCTGATTCCCTATTTGATCTGTTAAGTGTTCTAACACTCTTCTCATTGTGTGTAAAGCCCGGAAAATTTAGAAAGAAGAAAAGAAAAGAAAGTAAGGGAGAAAAAGGGGATTATTTCAAAGCAAGGGGTTAAAAGTGTGCAAGGGGCAAACCTGCCCATAATGGGTTCAAAAAGGTGATAAGGTCGCCCATACCCCCTCTCTCATGCACATTTTCGGCTAGAGTGAAAGAAGAAGAAGCTCTCATCCAAATTTAGAGAGAGAAAGAAGCTTCATCCGGTTCTAGAGAGAGAAGTGGAAGAAATCTTCAAGAAGGTAAGATTTTAAGGTGTTTCTTCTTGGTTTCAGTCGGGTTCCAGCTTCTAGACCTAGTTCTATGTGTTTCTATGTGTTTAGTTGCTTCTTTTTGTGTGTTTAGGTGTTAGAACTCCAAGTATTGCTCTCGGGTTTGCTGTGTTTGACTCAAAAGCTATTAAGATGAGTTCTAGATCCACTCCTTTACTGATTTTCTACTTGTTTGGGGCTGATATGCATACTGAAAAATGATGTTACTGGGCAAAACTATGTTTTCCACTGTAAAAATGACTTTTTACAAAAATGTTTGTGTTTTAAAGATTTCCATGATGTTGAATGATTGTTTGTTATGTTTAAGTGTGTATCTTGATAAATCTATGCTAAGGGTATGTTAGAAATGATAATTGGGACTAGGAACTGCATAAGTTGAATCGCAGGTGATAAACTTGGTGCCCGCTGTGGACACTAGCCGTCTGCTGTGGACACTTGATCATGAATAAAGTGTCTGCTGTGGACACTTAAGACAATTAAACTGTCCACTGTGGACTTGCCACGTCCGCAGTGGACTTTGCATGTCGGCTGTGGACTTTGCATGTCTGCTGTGGACACTTAGGCATATAAACTGTCCACATAGACTGTCCGCTATGGACTTTGCATGTCTGCTGTGGACTTTGCATGTCCGCTGTGCACTTTGGAGATTTTATATTGTACTCTATGGACATAAAGTGTCCGCTGTGGACACTTAGATATTTAGACTGTCCACTGTGGACTTTGCACGTCCGTTGTGGACTTTGCATGTCCGCTGTGGGCACTTAGAGATCTCATGATTGTCCGCTGTAGACCTAAACCATCCACTATGGACCCTTAAGTGTTTTAGTCATCCGCTGTGGACACACTTAGTGTTTCATTCATGCGCTGTGGACCCTTAGCCATCCGCTGTGGATTTGGTCGTCCACTGTAGACCTTAACTGTTCGTTGTGGACACTTAGCATTTAAGCCATCCGCTGTATAACTTACTCATGCACTGTGGACACTTAGAATTATTCTGAAATTTTGGGAATAGAATTTAAGTGTTAAGTACTTATGTATAAGGAAAGATTATGCCTGTTTAATGTTTCTAATGTTTGATTCTTTTCTTATGGCATGCTGTTATGGATAATATTTATTATGTTTCATGTTATGTGATTATAAGGCTGTGAATATTTTAAAAGTATTATTCATAACCAAGTGGACACAAAGAAATAAAAGAAGACAGTGAAACTTAATAAATGTTACGCCTAGGCCCTTATAATAAATGGAAAGCCTTGCAAGCAAAACTAATAGAGGTTCATGACCCTGGAGGTCATTTGGTCAACTGATGTGTGACTGTTTCAGCCCAAAGAATGCACATCTGGGGTCTAAACCTTGTGATTGATCAATAAATCAATAGGATCCGTAATCATAAGTAGGCTTCGTGCCTAGCAGTGTGGGTCAACTATCAGGGGTTAGCTACCACTTATAAATATGTACTGACAGGGGTTCGGCATTTGTTGCCAACCAACAATATAGGCTCTTGCTTTGTGTAATCCTAAACAATGAAAGTGAAATATAATGAAAGAAAGAAAGATAATGAATTTCCTAATGAACGATTATGTATATTGATGAATGATCACCAAGTGAAGTTTACAAAAGATTATATTTTCTATATTATCAAGCTAGAACTCACTTAGCAACGCTGACTTTTTATATGCATATCAGTTGACAGGTAATGATGTTGCTGGGGATGGCACAAGGTTGAAGCTACTTGGTAAATAGGGACTAGCATCCATGTCATGCTGAAATGATAATTTTGTCTTGTAATACAACTAAATGTTCCTTTTGTAACTTGTAACAATGATGTATTTCTTGGCAAAAGTTACTATCAATGCATGAAATGGTTTTTGTTTAACTATTCCGCTGCTATCATTTCTTACTTCAAGGTATTTTAATGTGTAAAGTGCTATGAGTGACCAACTATGAGGTTTCCGGGGAACGAGGCCTTACAAGTTGGTATCAGAGCCAAAGTTTAAAAGAATTAGGTAAATTATTTTCAAAACCTAAACTTAAACTGAAAATGTAGCTACGTGCCATCAGGTAATTTTCTTAAAGTTAACCAATATTATATGCGTGTGCTATTTGATTTATGTGCTTAGTAGATTTGGATGCTGATGTAGTCAGGATAGGAAATGCTTGGGGAATGAAGAGTAAAGTAAGTGGCTAATCATAACTGGCCACTGTAATTAAGGACTTACTATACTTGACATAATCTGAGCTATTACCTTGAATGACCGTGTTGGTGTTTGAATCTTATAGTGTTTAGAGATGGGTGGTGGTAGATTTTCAAAGGCTTCTCGAGGATGAGGTTGTGGTGGATGTTGTGCTGGGCCGCGTGTCATGAGGAACAGGGCTAAGATTGCCAGAACAGCACTTGAAGGGCTCGAGCTTCATCACCATGAAGGTGGGGAAGAGAGTGTTAATCTGAAGGCCTTAGTGAAGGAGGCTATAGTTGAAGGGGTCACCAAGTCATGCACACGATTTTGCCATCTGTGGTGACTAGGGTCATTAGGGCCGTAAGGGAAGATGAGAGGATAGGAGAGAACTGGAGTGGAAAATGTTTTGGTAGTGGTAGTTTCTCTCCCAAGGCAAAAATGCGAATGTAGAGGGTTGCAAGGTGGCTGCAACCGAGTTAGGAGTGAAGGTATGCAAGAAGTGCGGGAAGGGGCATGCAGGAGAATGTAGGTGGGGATCAAATCTCTACTTTAAGTGTGGAAGGGAGGGCCACATGGCAAGGGATTGTCGGGTGGTGAAATGTTACAACTGTGGCGAGAAGGGGCATATGAGGAAGGACTGCAAGAATCTGAGGGCTGAGAACTCTGGGGCAAGGAAGGGGATCGAGAAGGAGAAGGAAGGGCAGAGGGCTGAAGCCAGGGCATTCACTATGACCCGGGAGGAGGCTAAGGTGGACCCCGATACGGTGTCAGGTACATTTCTAGTAAACCAAACTCATGCATCTGTGTTTTTTGATTCCGGTGCTAGTAGGAGTTTTATTTCTGCTGCCTTCTGTGATAAGTTTCCCACTAGGAGTAGGAAGATTGATGAGCCCTTCGATGTAGAAACTGCCATGGGTAAGTCCGATAGAATTTCTGATGTGGTAGAGGATTATGACATAGAGTTGGAAGGCTATAGGTTCTCTGCTAGGTTGTTTGTTATGCCCTTAGGCAGATTTGATGTAGTCCTAGGGATGGATTGGCTAGAAACCTATGAGGCAAACATCTTTTGTCATAAGAAGATGATTCGATTGACCGTGCCCGATGGGAGTTCAGTGACGACCTACGGTGATAGAGTTAGTAAGATCCCGAAAGTAATTTCGATGGTTATGGCAGAGAAATGTATGAGACGTGGAAGTGGTGCCTATTTGGCCTATGTGAAGGATGTGGATTTGTCAGTACCATGATTGATGGACATACCGGTCCCCGTGTGACTTCCCAGATGTGTTCTCGAAGGATCTACCAGGTGTGCCATCGGACCGCGAGATCGAGTTCCAGATTGATCTGATGCCTGATACCCAACCTGTTGCTAAGGCTTCGTATCATCTAACTCCCTCCGAGATGAAGGAATTGATGACTCAGCTGCAAGAGTAGCTAGATAAGGGGTTCCTTCGACTGAGTATCTCTCCATGTGTATCGACTATCATGAGCTGAACAAGTTGATTGTGAAGAACCGATATCCGTTACCGAGGATCGATGACTTGTTTAATCAGCTCCAAGGTGCCAGGTGGTTCTCGAGGACAGATCTCCAATTTGGTTACCACCAACAGAAGGTGAAGGAGCAGGATATTCCTAAGATAGCTTTTCGTACGCGTAATGGACACTACGAGATTCTCGTTATGTCTTTTGGTTTAACCAACGCGCCGGCTGCTTTTATGGATCTGATGAATCTGGTGTGTCTACCTATGCTAAATAAATCAATGATTGTGTTTATCGATGACATCCTGATTTATTCGAAGAGCGAAGAAAAGCATGCTAGTCACATCCACGAGGTGTTGGAGACGCTTAGAAGAGAGAAGCTGCACGCCAAGTTCTCCAACTGTGCGTTCTAGTTACGGGAGATTCAGTTTTGGGTCATGTGGTTAATCCTGAAGGGATTAATGTAGACCTGACGACGGCTGAGGCGGTGATGCAATGGAAGTCCCCAAAGACGCCATCCTAGATTCGTAGTTTCTTGGGTTTGGTTGGCTATTACAGAAGATTCATTCAAGACTTCTCCAAGATAGCTTCACCATTGACCAAGTTGACCCGTAAAGATATGAAGTTCGTATGGGGTCTGGAGCAGGAGAATGCTTTCGAAGTGCTAAAGACGAGATTGACTCAAGCTCCTGTCTTGACGTTGCCCGAAGGAAGCGAAGACTTGGTGGTCTATTCGGATGCTTCTTAATCGGAATTGGGTTGTGTGTTGATGCAACGGGGGAGGGTTATAGCCTATGCGTCCCGACAATTGAAGATCCATGAGGCTAACTACCCTACTCATGACTTGGAGTAGGCGGCTATGGTCTTTGCATTGAAGAGTTGGAGGCCACTTGGGAGTCAGAGGAAGAAATGAGATGGCACTACCCAAATCTCTTTAAGGAGTGACAGGTTCCGGGGACAGACCAATATAAGGGGGGTGGACTTGTAACGCCCAAAAAATTCAGAAAGAAGAAAAGAAAAGAAAGTAAAGGAAAAAAAGGGGATTATTTCAAAGCAAGGGGTTAAAAGTGTGCAAGGGGCAAACCTGCCCATAATGGGTTCAAAAAGGTGATAAGGTCTCCCATACCCCCTGTCTCGTGCACATTTTCGGCTAGAGTGAGAAGAAGAAGCTCTCATTCGAATTTATAGAGAGAAGAAGCTTTATCTGGTTCTAAAGAGAGAAGTGGAAGAAATCTTCAAGAAGGTAAGATTTTAATGTGTTTCTTCTTGGTTTCAGTCGGGTTCTAGCTTCTGGACCGAGTTCTATGTGTTTCTATGTGTTTAGTTGCTTCTTTTTATGTGTTTAGGTGTAAGAACTCTAGGTATTGCTCTCGGGTTTGTTGTGTTTGACTCGAAAGTTGCTAAGGTGAGTTCTAGATCCCCTCTTTTACTGATTTTCTACTTGTTTGGGGTTGATATGTGTACTGAAAAATGATGTTACTGGGCAAAACTGTGTTTTTCACTGTTAAAATGACTTTTTACAAAAATGTATGTGTTTTAAAGATTTCCATGATGTTGAATGATTGTTTGTTATGTTTAAGTGTGTATCTTGATAGATCCATGCTAAAGGTATGTTAGAAATGATATTTGGGACTAGGAACTGCATAAGTTGAATCACATGTGATAGACTTAGTGTCCCTGTGGACACTAGCCGTCCGCTGTGGACACTTGATCATGAATTAAGTGTCCACTATGGACACTTAAGACAATTAGACTGTCCGTTGTGGACTTGCCACGTCTGCTGTGGACTTTGCATGTCTGCTGTGGACTTTGCATGTCCGTTGTGGACACTTAGGCTTATAAACTGTCCATATAGACTGTCCACTGTGGACTTTGCATGTCCGCTGTGGACACTTTGGAGATTTTATGTTGTACGCTGTGGACATAAAGTGTCCACTGTTGAAACTTATATATTTAGACTATCCGCTGTGGACATTGATAGTGGCTGTTCTAGGCATATGACAGGCAATGGTTCTCTACTTCAAAATTTTGAGAAAATTGATGGAGGGCCAGTTGCTTTTGGAGGAGATGCTGGAGGTTACATTACCGGAAGGGGTACAGTCACAAATGGTAAGCTCAGCATTGAAAAGGTAAACTTTGTCAAAGAGGTCGGGTAAAATCTACGGAGTGTATCCCAATTTTGTGATCAGAGACACAACATGCTCTTCACTGAGCATGAGTGTATTGTTCTCAAGCCCGGGTGGTCATTCTCAAGAGCATATCCTGCTCAAAGCCCCCAGGAAAGGAAACATGTATAAGATGGACTTGCAGGAAACATCTCCCTCTGGAGAAGTCTCTTGCTTTCTATCTAAGGAAAATAGTGATGAGTCTTTCCTTTGGCATAAAAGAATGTGCCATGTAAACTTTAAAAACATGAATAAATTCATTAAGAATGATTTGGTAACTGGAATACCAAAGAAAGAGTTTACAAGTGATGACCGCTGTGTAGCATGCCTAAAAGGAAAGCAACACAAAGTGTCTCACAAGCCAAAGGAAAGAAACTCTATCACTACTCCCCTACACTTATTACATATGGATCTCTTTGGCCCCACCAGTGTAATGAGCCTAGGAAGGACCTCATGTTGTTTGGTGATCACAGATGACTTCACAAGATTCACTTGGGTCTTTTTCCTTAGTACTAAGGATGAGACTACTGAGATATTAAAAAAATCATTTTGAAAATTAAGAATCAATGTGATCACAAGGTCAAAACCATAAGATGTGATCAAGGAACAAAATTTAAGAACCAAATCCTTTACATATTTTGTGATGAAAAAGGTATTACAAGACAATATAGTGCTCCCAGGACTCCTCAGCAAAATGGTGTTGCTGGGAGGAGAAACATGACACTTATTAAGGCTGCAAGAACTATGTTGTCTGACTCTAAACTGCCCATCACCTTCTGGGCAGAGGCAGTCAACACAGCCTACTATGTGCAGAATAGAGTTTTAGTGGTTAAGGCTGATGGTAAGTCTCCTTATGAGCTGTGGCACAAAAGGAGACCGTTTGTTGGTTTCCTCAGGTCATTTAGATTTCCTTGCACCATCTTGAATACCAAAGATCAAATAGCCAAATTTGCTGAGAAATCAGATAATGGACACATTATTGGATACTCTTCCCAAACTAAGGCTTATAGAGTATACAATCTCAGAACTAGACTAGTTAAGGAGTCACCAATGTGACCTTTAATGAGCACACTCCGGGTGTGAAAGGTTCTGGTCCTGATTGGCTGTTTGATCTTGATTTAGTTACAAACTGTTTTAACAAATCTTGTGAGAATGTTTCAGGATCTACAAGTAACTTATCTACAGAAGATCCTGACCCAAGATTTGAGCTGAGAAGACCAAGCAAGCATACTACCTCAACTTCAGTGGTAACTAACCCTACAAGTGAAGATCCTATTAGTACAAACATGACAAATTCAGCTGATACATCTGAGGCACCTACAAATTCTAGCTCAGAAGCTCAAAACTTATATGAAGTAACTTCAAATATAGGAGAAAATGGAGGTGGTGACACTGATCAAGAATTTCTTGATGCTGATAACTACTACATAGAAGACAACATAAATGATGTCATATACTCATTGGATCAAGCCTCTCTTGATAAGTGTGTTGATGCAACCAAAGAAGCCAAAGCAACCAAAGAACTTCCAGCTTGCATGCACATTGTGCAAAGTAGAAGTTACTTCGGAAGTTTTACACTTCTCACAGAAAATTATTCTAAGTGTAAAATCTTCCGAAGCCAAAGACCAAATCTTCCAAAGCCAAAGATAAAGTCTTCCGAAGCTTCAAAGACAAAGTCTTCCGAAGCCAATGAAGTGAAGACTAGTTTCGTCCAAAGATAGAGAGGACATGCTTTCTCTGATCTACTTTTGTATAAAGCTGACCAACTTTCCACTGCAACTCTGAAGACTCACCAACTTGCATGAGTTGGTGAAAATGTCCATGCTTTTGTAACTATAGATTATGGTTTAGAGTCTGTAACTTTCTACTTTGTACCTTTTATCCTTTTTGTAATATATGAGGATGTGAGCTATGGCATGTCATAGTCACTTGTCAAAAGACAATCTGCCTTTTGACTTTACATTGATCTTGCTGTCAAGATTAGTGTTTCCAGCTAGTCTTCAAAGTATGACTGGCTGTAGGATGTAGTATAAAGTATCTCAGGTTCTTGTATTTCTTTTATGCTTTGTAACACTTGTAAAATAACTTGAGAGCAATATACAGCATTCTTGAAAGCCATACTTATCTTGTTCTTGTTCTTAGTTTTGTCTCATTGTTTACTAATGTTCTTAGTATCATTCATATAAACCTAGTTCCCTATTTGATCTGTTAAGTGTTCAAACACTCTCCTTATTATGAGACTGATTATATGGATCATGCATTTAACCGGTCCTGCAAAAGCTATAAACATAAGCATCATGCTTACCTCAATTTGTCAACATCAACCTGCCCCTTCGTGACATATCCGGTTTGACGCAACAACTCAATGAAGGTGTTAAAAATATCCATCTACAAACTATAAAATCAGTAATCTGATCACTTCATGACAAACAAGACAACTAAGTTTACCCTGTACCTTGACATTTTCTTCCCTCTCTTTAAACCTATCAACCAACTTTGGGCAAGCCTGCATGACATGCATCATTCAAAATATAAGTGAATCTATAGCGTCAAGGTTATTGTTCTTGGACAACTGTCACCAAAAACGAATCCCTGTAGGCTGTAGCCAACAACAAGCCAATGTCCTTTCCTACAATCCTACACAATCGAAAATAAAACTTGGGTGTTTTGTCGAACAATCACCGATCTTCCTTGCACTCAGACAACATTATTATATACTATGCTGCTAGAAATGATAGTGCTAATTACTGAAAGAACACACATCACATATGCAAATGGTAAGATATTTATATTATATTCTTTATACTTCTAAAAGGTTTCTATTATCATTTATCACACACCTAGAATTTAGATAGTAAAACCTTTATGTTATAATTTAATATATGTATAAACTCTATCTACAACCTAAAGAATCAAAAATCAACCAATGTACAAAGTAAAGAAGCACAAAATCTACCCATGTACATGAGGAGCTCCTAACGCAAACTCTCATGCAACTTTGACATTCGCCTCGCTCTTGATGTGCATGCCTCCGTCCTAGGTTTTAAAAGCGTAAGGCACACAAAAGCAACAAGGTCTAATATCGAGCCACAAAAGGGCACTGGTTTTCGTACGTGAGGTGCAATTTATTATATAAAACTTAAATATATTTATGAGATATTTCTAGTATCATTTACTCAAATTTAGACAAAAATAAACCCTATATATGGTTTAATATCTAAATTGTAACACCTGGAAATTTTAATAAAAAGAAAGGAAAAAGAAAAGTATCTTGAAAGAAAAGAAAAGGAGCACAAGTGGAGGGGGTCAAAGTGTAAAATGTAAAAAACCTTATTATTTTAATGTTTAAAAGGTATGGCCGCCCATGTATCCCCTCTAATTTCTGCTTTTCGGCTGGAAACAAGAACGAAGAAGAAGAACAGAAGATCTCTCGGTTCTAGATAGAGAAAGACACTAATTTTGCTAAGGTAGGTATTTTCTTGCGTTTCTGGTTTGGTTTTGTTGGGTTTTCAACCTTAAAACCGATTTTTATGTGTTCTTTGTGCTTGGTTGTGTGTTTTGTTGTGTTTTTAGGTGTTTGGACTCTTTGTGCCCTCAAGTTCGGTGGAGTTTTACTTGAAGGCTGCATTAGGTAAGTTATAGATCCCCGGTTTTGTGTTTTTAAACTTCTTTGGGGCTGAAAATGCATGTAAAAATATTTTACAACTTGTATGTATGATAACCGTATGTATGTTATGTTTGGTTGGTTGTATTACTTGGTTTTATGCTTGTTTTAGGTGCTTAGAATGATAGATTTAAGTTATGAGCATGTTAGAATGATGTTTGAGACTGGAAATAATTTGAGAACACGTATGTCTGCTGCCCATGCGCCCAAACAGGGCTCATGCGCTTGATACTTAGCCAAAAAGACTAAGTTCCACCCCATGCGCCCTAATAGTGCCCATGCGCCCACTGCCCAAAATGCCTAAGTGAGCCTCATGCGCCCGAATAGTATCCATGCGCCCAGAAAATTTCTCATACGCCTAAGTGTTAGTTCAGGCGCCTAACTTTTCCATGCGCCTAAGTGTTGGTACGCCTGCATAGTACTCATGCGCCTGCATATTACTCATGTGTCTGCATAGTGCTCATGCGCCTAAAAGACTTAGAAAAATTTCTAAAATTTTGGGAAAAAAGGAATTTTAGGGTTTAACACTGGGATGTTTTGGTGGTTGTGGTTGTTGATGTTATGCATGTTTATGGTCTGTTCTTATATTCCATATTACATATTATTACGTGACTTTACATGGTGTGTTTATGCTCGTATAAGTAAAGTATTATCATAAATGAAGTGAAAGATTAATGTTAATGAAAGTGGAACATAACGAATGAATGAAAGTCTTGCAAGCAAATTGAATGGAGGTGCACGACCATGTTGTCATTAGCTCAACTGTGTGCGGTTTAGCTAGCTAACCCGAATGCACACTGGGTCAATCTTTGAGATTGACGGGACCCTTGTAGCATGCCCTAGGTACTGGGTCGGCTTCGTGTGCAATGTTAGGGGTCTATTTATAGACCTCGGCCCAGTACCCGCTTCGTGCACAATGTTCGGGGTATTGCACATTGGTCAGGTAGAAAGTGAAAGATAATGATAAAAGTACAAAATGAAAGTGAAAAATGATGATAAATAATAATGAATATTATCTTGTTGTACGTATGATGTGTGATCATGTACGAAAGTAACGGATTTATGAAAAGGAAGTATTTTAAGAAAATGATACTTTTTCTATTTAAACAAAAGATTTTAATTCAAAAACTAGAACTCACTCAGCAACGCTGACTTTTATGCATTTCCAGTTAGTAGGTAATTTGTTGCTGGGATGGCAAGCGGGGGAAGGGTACTTGGCGGGCAAGACTGGCATCCATTCGTGCATGATAATTATGTTGTTTTGTAATGCAACTAAATGTTTCTTTGTAACTCCTATTATACATTGATGTATTATTTGGCAACATTAAATATTAATACAGTGAATGGTTTTTGGTAAACTAATCCTCTGCAATATTTTCATGAAATGTATTTATTTTATATGAAAAATGCTATGATGGTCCAACCGTGAGGTCTCCAGGAACGGGGCCTTACAAGTTGGTATCAGAGCCAAAGTTTAAGAGAAATAGGTAAAAATATTTCCAAAACCTAAACTTAAACTGAGAATGGGACGAATGGAGGGATGCCAGCCCAAGTAGCTACGTGCCATCAGGTATTTCTTTTCTTAAATGTTAACCGATATTATGTGCGTGTGCTATCTGATTTATGTGCTCTTAGTAGATTTGAGTACTGATGTAGTCAGGATAGGAAATGCTTGGGGGATGAAGAGTAAAGTAAGTGGCTAATAACAACTGGCCACTGTAATTAGGGACTTACTATACTTGACATAAATTGAGCTATTACCTTGAATGACCGTGTTGGTGTTTGAATCTTATAGTGTTTAGAGGATGGCTGGTTTTAGATCGTCAAAAGCTTCTCGAGGTGGAGCACGGGATGGCCGTGGTGCTAGACCACATGTCACGAGGAAGAAGATGAAGAATGCTATGTGGAAGAAGTACATCAGGTCATGCAGACGATCCTACCGTCTGTGGTGACCGAGGTCATCCGTGCGGTAAAGGAGGATAACAAGGAGAGGGAGGAGGAGCGAAGGAAAACTACTGGGAGAAGAGGGGATGATAGAGATCATGGTGAGAGGGAGCAACTAAACACTGAGATGGCGGCCTCCAGTGATGAGGAGGAGGTGGTAGTGCGGGAGACCGCGAAGGGGTGCAGCTACGGGGCATTCCAGCGATGCAAACCCTCAACTTTTGATGGCAATGGTAATGCTGCTGCTGCTCACCGCTGGGTGAGAGAAATGGAGGCGGTGCTGGAGATTAGTGAGTGTAGGGTGGACCAAAAGGTGAAGTTTGCCACTCACTCGTTTGTAGACTCGGCTTTATGTTGGTGGGACAATATTGTCCAAGCCGAGGGTAGCAGGGCCATCGGAAAGATGAGGTGGGAAGAACTGAAGAAGATGGTGATTGAGGAATTCTGTCCTCATCGAGAGCTCTACAAGATAGAGAGGGATTTCCTGCAGCTAGAGGCGGGGACCATGACCCATCAGCAATACACCACCAAGTTCAACGAGATGGCGAGGCTGGTGCCGGATCAGGTAACGCCGGTCTCGAGAAAGATCAAGAGGTATATTCAAGGATTTCGAGTGGATATCTGTAGGCACCTGATTATTGCCCCGCTGAGTACCTTTAGATTGGCAGTGGAGCTGGCAGGGAGACTCTATGATGAGAGGGAAACAACTGTGGTAGAGGTGAGAAAGGCGGGTGGCGGTGACAACTGGAGTGGAAAGCAGTTGGGACGTGGTGGTTTCACTCCAAACAACAAGAGGACGAGGGTGGATGATCGAAGGGTGGTGTCATCAAGCTCGGGGATGAAGAAGTGCGGCAAATATGGAAAGGAACACACTGGAGAGTATAGGTGGGGATCGAATGTATGCTTCAGGTGTGGGAGATTTGGTCATTTGGCAAGGGATTGTAGGGTGTTGAGGTGCTATAACAGTGGTGAAGAAGGTCATGTGAGTATAGATTGCAAGAAGCCAATAGCGGAGAGTTCTGGGGCGAAGAAGAGGACCGAGAATGAAGGACAGAGGGCAAGCGCTAGAGCATTCACGATGACCGGGAGGAGGCCAGGGGTGACCCTGACGTCGTGTCAAGTATGTTTCTAGTAAACCAAACCTATGCCTCTGTATTATTTGATTCTAGTGCTAGTAGGACTTTCATTTCTGCTGCTTTCGGTGCTAAGTTGCCTGTTAGTAGTAATAGTATTGATAAGCCCTTTGTGTAGAAACTGCTATTGGTAAGTCTACCAGAATTTCTGATATGATAGAGGGTTGTGACATAGAACTAGAAGGCCATAGGTTCTCTACTAAACTATTTATGATGCCCCTAGGTGGATTGGATGTAGTTCTAGGGATGGATTGGTTAGCAGCCTATGAGGCAAATATTATGTGTCGCAAGAAGATGATTCAATTAACTACGTCCGATGGAAGTTCGGTAACGGTCTATTATGACCGAGTTACTACGGTCCCGAAGGTGATCTCGATGGTGGTGGCCGAAAAGTGCATGAAATGGGGATGTAGTGCCTACCTGGCTTATGTGAAGGACATGGATGTGTCAGTACCCCAATTGTCCGATGTACCAGTTGTGCGTGACTTTCTAGACGTGTTCCCAGAAGATTTACCAGGTGTGCCACTGGACTGCGAAATCGAGTTTTAGATCGATTTGATACCTGGTGCTCAGCCCGTTGCCAAAGCACCATATCGATTGGCTCCATCCAAGATGAAGGAACTGATGGTGCAGCTACAGGAGTTGTTGGACAAAGGGTTCATCCGACCGAGCATCTCTCCCTGGGGTGCTCCGGTCTTGTTTGTAAAGAAGAAAGACGGTAGTATGAGGATGTGCATTAACTACCATGAGTTAAATGAGTTAACGGTGAAGAACCGATATCCACTACCTAGAATTGATGACTTGTTTGACCAGCTCCAAGGTGCCAGTTGGTTCTCAAGAATAGACCTTCGATCTGGTTACCATCAGTTGAAGGTGAAGGAGCAAGATATTCCTAAGACATTTTTCGCACGCGTTATGGACACTACAAGTTTCTCGTTATGTCTTTCGGTCTAACTAACGCGCCAGCTGCTTTTATGAATTTGATGAACCGAGTGTGTCAGCCAATGTTGGATAAATCAGTGATTGTGTTTATTGATAATATCCTGATTTATTCGAAGAGCGAAGAAGAACATGCCGGCCACATTCATGAAGTGTTGGAGACACTCAGGAGAGAGAAGCTGTATGCTAAATTCTCTAAGTGCGTTTTCTGGTTGCGTGAAGTTTAATTTTTGGGTCACGTGGTAAATTCTGAAGGAATCATGGTGGACCCGGGAAAGGTTGAGGCAGTGATGCGATGGAAGTCTCTAAAGACGCCATCCGAGATTCGTAGTTTCTTGGTTGGCGGGCTACTACAGAAGATTTATCCAAGACTTTTCCAAGATAGCCTCACCATTGACCAGTTGACCCGTAAGGATGAAAAGTTTGTATGGGGTCTGGAATAGGAGGATGATTTTGAGGAGTTAAAGATGAGATTGGCTCAAGTTCCTGTCTTGACGTTGCCCGAAGGGAACAAAGACTTAGTGGTCTATTCAGATCCTTCATATTCGGGATTGGGTTGCGTGCTAATACAGAGGGGAAGAGTAATAGCCTACGCGTCCTGATAGTTGAAAACCCACAAGGCTAATTACCCTACTCATGACTTGGAGTTAGCGGCCGTGGTCTTCGCGTTGAAGATTTGGAGGCATTACTTGTATGGGACGAAGTGCACTATCTTCACGGACCATAAGAGTTTGAAATACTTCTTTGAGCAGAAGGACCTCAATATGAGGCAAAGAAGGTGGCTGGAATTGATCAAGGATTATGATTTTGAGATCCACTACCATTCGGGCAAAGCCAACGTAGTGGCAGATGCCCTTAGCCGAAAAGAGAGACCCGAGCCAATCCGGTGAAAGCTTACTAGTTGATTATGACCTCCGATATGATGACACAGATCAAGGAGTTCCAGGATGAGGCATTGAAAGAAGATCGCCTTAACTCTGAAAGGATGAGAGCTCTAGTCACGGAGTTGGGTGAAAATTCACGGTGTTAGAACCCGCTTTGGGCGGATGTGGATCCCTCGTTATGGAGGCTTACGGGAGCGGATCATGGATGAGGATCATAAGACTCGATACACCATTCATCCCGGTGCTACCAAGATGTATCATGATATGAAGAAAGATTACCGGTGGCCGGGTATGAAGCGAGATGTGGGGGAGTACGTGAGTAAGTGCCTTACTTGCTTGCAAGTGAAGGCAGAGCGTCAGAAGCCATACTGGAAGATCCAATCTTTGGATATACCCGAGTGGAAGTGGGAGCACATCACCATGGACTTCATCATGAAGCTACCACGTACGGCAAGGGGATACGATGCCATATGGGTGATAGTTGACCGTCTGACCAAGAGTGCTCACTTTTTGCTGATCCGCGAGACGTATTCATCCTAGAGGTTGGCGGATCTATTTATTAAGGAGATTATAGCTCATCATGGTATACCGGTGTCTATTGTGTTAGACCATGACACTCGGTTTACATCGAAGTTTTGGAAGAGGTTTCACGATCCAATGGGCACGAGGTTGTATATCAGTACAGCTTACTATCCCCATACAGATGGTCAGTCTGAGAGGACGATCCAAACACTTGAGGATATGCTCCATGCATGCGTGATCAACTTTGGAGGAAGTTGGGATGAACACTTACCGTTAGCTGAATTCTCATACAATAACAGTTATCATGCTAGCATTGGCATGCCACCATATGAGATGCTATATGGTAGAAGGTGTAGAACGCCCGTGTGTTGCGGAGACATCGGGCAGAAAGAGCTGGGCAGTATTGAAGTGATTGAGGCTACGACTGAGAAATTGGAGAAGATCAAGGCTATCATGAAGGTGGCGAAAGATAGGCAAAAGTCGTATGCCGATAAGAGACGTAGAACGATTGATTTCAATGTGGGCGATAGGGTCATGTTGAAGGTCTCGCCTTGGAAAGGAATCATCCGGTTTAGGAGGTGTGGTAAGCTCAGTATGAGGTACATAGGACCTTTCCGAATTGTTACACGAGTAGGAGAGGTGGCCTATCGATTGGAGCTACCTGATGAGTTAAGTGGAATTCATCCAACATTCCTTGTATCTTATCTGAGAAAATGCCTAGCTGACGAAGACATGATTGTACCACTGGAAGACATTGAAGTGGATGAATGGCTCAACTATGTAGAGCAACCAGTGGCAATCATTAATCGAAAAGAGAAGAGGTTACGAAATAAAGTGGTTCCACTGGTGCGAGTGCAGTGGAAGCATAGGAAGGGATCTGAGTCTACGTGGGAGACTGAGGAAGAGATGAGACAGCATTACCCACAACTGTTCGAAGAATGACAGTTTTGGGACGAAACCTCTATAAGGGGGGTGGACTTGTAACACCCGAAAATTTGAATAAAGAAACGAAAAAGAAAAGTATCTTGAAAGAAAAGAAAAGGAGCACAAGTGGAGGGGCTAAAGTGTAAAAAGTACAAAACCTTATTATTTTAATGTTTAAAAGGTATGGCCGCCCATGCATCCCCTCTAATTTCTGCTTTTTGGTTGGAAACAGAAAGAAGAAGAAGAATAGAAGATATCTCGGTTCTAGAGAGAGAAAGAAGCTGATTTTGCTAAGGTAGGTATTTTCTTGCGTTTTTGGTTCGGTTTTGTTTGGGTTTTCAACCTTAAAACCGCTTTTTATGTGTTCTTTATGCTTGGTTGTGTGTTTTGTTGTGTTTTTAGGTGTTTGGACTCTTTATGCCCTTAAGTTCGGTGGAGTTTTACTTGAAAGCTGCATTAGGTGAGTTCTAGATCCCCGATTTTGTGTTTTTAAACTTCTTTGGGGCTGAAAATGCTTGTAAAAATATTTTACAACTTGTATGTATGATAACCGTATGTTTGTTATGTTTGGTTGGTTGTATTTCTTTGGTTTAATGCTTGTTTTAGGTGCTTAGAATGATAGATTTAAGTTATGAGCATGTTAGAATGATGTTTGAGACTGGAAATAATTTGAGAACACGTATGTCTGCTGCCATTGCGCCCAAACAGGGCTCATGCGCCTGAACTTAGCCAAAAAGACTAAGTTCCATGCCATGCACCCCAATAGTGCCCATGCGCCCACTGCCCAAAATGCCTAAGTGAGCCACATGCGCCCGAATAGTATCCATGCGCCCAGAAAATTTCTTATACGCCTAAGTGTTAATTCAGGCACCTAATTTTTCCATGCGCCTAAGTGTTGGTACGCCTGCATAGTACTCATGCGTCTGCATAGTGCTCATGCGCCTAAAAGACTTAGAAAATTTTTGAAATTTTTTGTGGTTGTGCTTGTTGATGTTATGCTTGTTTGTGGCCTGTCTTATGTTTCATATTACGTATATTACGTGACTTTACTTGGTGTGTTTATACTCATATATGTAAAGTATTATCATAAATGAAGTGAAATATTAATGTTAATGAAAGTGGAACATAACGAATGAATGAAAGTCTTGCAAGCAAATTGAATGGAGGTGCACGACCATGTTGTCGTTAGCTCAACTGTGTGCGGTTTAGCTATCTAACCCAAACGATGCACACTGGGTCAATCTTTGAGATTGACGGGACCCTTGTAGCATGCCCTAGGTACTGGGTCAGGCTTCGTGCGCAATATTAGGGGTCTATTTGTAGACCTCGATCCAATACCCGTTTCGTGCACAATGTTCGGGGTATTGCACATTGGTCTGGTAGAAAGTGAAAGATAATGATAAAAGTAGGAAATGAAAGTGAAAATGATGAAAGATAATAATGAATATTATCTTGTTGTACGTATGATGTGTGATCATGTACGGAAGTAACGGATTTATGAAAAGGAAGTATTTTAAGAAAATGATACGTTTTATATTTAAAGAAAAGATTTTAATTCAAAAACTAGAACTCACTCAGCAACGCTGACTTTTATGCATTTTCAGTTGATAGGTAATTTGTTGCTGGGATGGCACGCGGGGGAAGGCTACTTGGCGGGCAAGACTGGCATCCATTCGTGCATGATAATTATGTTGTTTTGTAATGCAACTAAATGTTTCTTTGTAACTCCTATTATACATGGATGTATTATTTGGCAACATTAATATTAATGCAATGAATGGTTTTTGGTAAATTAATCCGCTGCGATATTTTCACGAAATGTATTTATTTATATGAAAAATGTTGTGATGGTCCAACTGTGAGGTCTCCGGGAACGGGGCATTACATAAATAATCTATATGTATAACCTAAGAAGCACAAAATCTCTACTTAAATAAACAATAAAGGAAAAAATAAACAAGTTACAAAAGTTTAGAGTTAAATTTGATATGAACTATAAGATTAAGGATGGAAATATGATTTACTTAAAAAGAAAAAAAAGAAAGGCATAAATAGCTGATGTAACCCTAAATATGTACACTCATCATCTCCATCTCCATTTCTCTTCTTTTTTTATCTCCATTTCATAGTATCTATTTTAATACATTTTCATTTGTCATGTCGATTCAACACATCTGCATCTATATCGCCCTGTACAAGAAGCCTAGAAGAAGTCGCCTCTCACCTAACTAGAAAATCTCCCTAGGCGCTCGTTTTGAATACATAGCTCACCTACATAATCTATAATTGAATTCCAGGGTCATGCACCTGTGGTAACCTTGCACATAGGCGCGCCTTAGGCGTGCTTTATTAAACCAAGTCTCTATAGCTTCCGATGTGGTCAAGTGTATGGACCTTCTTGCTTGTGCGCGCCTTGTAGTCATCAAAACCATTTTTAAATGGTTTCTATACTTTGTTGAACAAAGGTTTTGGGTAGTATCCAATATGCTAACTTGCTAAGCAAATATGTCATGTGATGATGAGATGTATATATGCCAAAAAGATGATGTAATGAACTAGTGGATCCATGATTTTGTTATTTATAATGTAGTTGCATATGAGGGTTATGAGTTTAGAGCATGAAATATTAAGAAACGATGTTCAATCTTAAACAAAAATATTCATCAATTTAGTACTAATTAGCATATCAAGCATGACCTTATATCAGAACTAACACCATATGTAGAAGCTGAGGGTAAAAGAAATAAAAGAGTTAAAAAAAATGGTATACTCATAACATCACATGAATAAGAAGATAGTTTAAATATATTAGAATAGTTGTTAAAAATGTTAGATATGGGTGGGATATGCTATAAAAGCTTAAGGCACTAGGATGCATCACGTAAGAACCTCCGGATGCGTCACGTGTCTCGAGGGTAGGGGTATGTATATGCATCCAATTAACATAAAAATGTTAGGTTAGTCATACATGATCACAACGAAAAGCTAAGAACACAATAATTTAATGTGGTTTGGTCTAAGCTGCCTACATCCATGACAACAACTAGTACTCTTTTTATTTTTGTTTTTATGGAGGAGTTAGAATTTACAATGCTTAAGGCATATATTTTAATGTTAGATTACAACACAATCTTGGTAACAAGAAAAGATATAATAATGGCAATATGCCATATTTTCAACCGAGAGGCATAGGACTGGTTGCAACAATGCAAAGCCTCCTCATTCAACAAAACTATTGGCAACGATAATACACACATCTA
>JACCIY010000695.1:0-60730 GCA_025506505.1 Flaveria sonorensis
TAGAATTTTAAGGCATTCTCAAATGAAAACAAATAACAGTTTTAGAAAACAATAAACCAATGGAGAATAAAATTTTTACCTTAATCCATGACTAAACGGGAAAATCAGAATTGTTACTTAATTTTGTATGAGAGCCCGAATCAAGATTAGAGTTTGACTTATGCAAACGAAGAATAGTTATATAAAGGAAAAGAATGAAAGTTAGTTATGTAAGCGAAAGAGAGGGTCGAAATTCTTACCTTAATCCTTGAGTAGCCCACATTTTGAAAACGTTACCTAAATCTTTGTCACTAGAATCCTGATAAAAAAATTCTCAAGTAATCTCGAATGATAACCAATAAACAGTTATACAAACCCATAAACCAAAGAGGGTCAATACCAAAACCTTCGTCACCGAGTAGACCACGAATCGATTTCTTCGGTCACCAAAATAAACATAGGCATTCTCAAATGAAAACAAATTAACAGTTATTAGAAAACAATAAACCAATAGAGGATTAAAATTGTTACCTTAATCCATGACTAACCCCGAAAATCAGAATTGTTACCTTAATTTTGTATGAGCCAATCAAGATTAGAGTTTGAACTTAAGTAAACGAATGAATAATTATATAAGGAAAAGAATGAAAGTTTAGTTATGATAAATGAAGGGAGTGTCAAAATTGTTACCTTAATCTTCAGTAGCCCGCAAATTGAAAATGTTACCTTCAATCTTTAGTCGCTAGAATCCTGATGAGAAGTTATAAGGTAATCTCAAATGAAAACAAATGAAGTGTTATACAAAACAATAAACCAAAGGAGGGTCAATACCGTTACCTTAATCACCGAGTAGACCACGAATCGATTTCTTCTGTCACCAAGATAAATTAGAATTTAAGGCATTCTGAAATAAAAAACAAATTATCTAACAAAAATAGATTATTAATATTAATATTTGTAAGTATTTCACTAATGAAACCTTTTATACAAAAAGTGGGCGTTCTCAGTTTGAAAATGAATGAATATTTATACAAAATGATAACCCAAGGCAGGGTAGAACAGTTACCTTAATCGCTAAGTAGCCCAGTATCGAATTGTTACCTTATCCTTTAGTGCCAAAACCAAGATCAGAGTTTAATATCTCGAATGAAAACGAATGCACAGCAATACAAAATGATGAGGATTGAAACTGTTACCATTATCCTTAATCGTTGAGTAGCGAGAAGTCAAATTTCACCAGAATCAAGATTATAAATTAAGGGCATTCTCAAACGAAAACAATAAATGGTTAATTCACATGATAATGAAGGGAGGTCAGAACCTTTACATTAATCATTGAGTAACCCCAGATCAGAATTGTTACCTTCACCATGTAGTCATTGGCTTCAAGATCAGAATTTAAGTGATTGAAACAAATAAACATGTTGAAAGAACGATAACCTAGGGAGGATCAAAATTGGTACCTTCTCACTTGTAGTCCACAGATCAAGTTGTTTCCTCAAGTCACCAGAATCAACATCAGATTGTAGGGGAATACTCAAATGAAAACGAACAATTAGTAACTAATATCGTAACAATAAACCAAGGGACGGAAATATTTTACCTTAATCACAAAAGCCCCACGGATCAAAATTGTAACCTTAATCCTGTAGGGACCAGAATCAAGATTAAAAGGTGACGCAAATGAATGAACAGTTATATATAACAATAAACCTAGGAAGGGTGAAATCTATTACCTGATCAACATCAGATTGTAGGGTATACTTGAATAAAAACGAACAAACAGTAAATGATTACGTAACGATAAACCAAGGTCGAAACTTTTACCTTAAATCGCAGAGTGGCCCACGGATCGAAATTGTAACCTTAAGATAAACCAAGGGAGGGTCAAAACTTTTACCATAATCGCTGAGTGACCCACAGATCGAAATTGTACCCTTAATCCTGTAGGCACCGGAATCAAGATTAATTTAAGAGTCTGCAAACAAATGAACATTTATATTAGAATGATAAACCTAGGAAGGGTCAAAACTATTACCTGCAACGTTAGTAGCCAACGGGATCTAAATTCTTTTCCTTTTGTCATGAGAATCAACATCAGAATTTAAGGGTTATATCAAGTGAAAACGAACGAATAGTTATTAACAGAACAATAAACCAAGGGAGGATCAATTTGTTACCTTAATCGTTGTTAGCCCACGGATCAATATTTACCTTAATTGTTGTAGTCTCCAAAATCAAGACTAAAATATAAGTTGATGAAAATGAATGAAACAATTATATAAACGAGAAACCAAGGGAAGGTCAAAACTGTTACCTTCATCACTGCTGGCCCACAGATTGAAATTGTTTCCTTTAGTCACCAGAAGGCAATCAAGAAAATGAGTGAAAAGTTATACTGAATATTACTTATTGATAAACCCATGGATGGTTGAAATTTGCTACCTTCATTGCTAAGTAGCAGCATGCAGGTTGAATTTGTACCTTGCTCCACCAGGTGTCAGAATGATGATCAAAATTTTATGGCATCTCGAATGGAAACGAATGAACCAGTATAGAAACCATAAACCAAGGGATGGTCGAAATTCTTACCTTAACGCTAAGTAGTCCACGGGTCGAAATATAAAATACCTCATCAACAAAAGCATAATTGGCAAAATAGACAAAATGGTTCCTGGTCTAACCTGAGCTAACTCATTTTGAGTATTGACCCCTACAAAAGGACACATTTTGGCACATTAACCCACATCGTGGTCTTAATGAAAGAGTCTACTAATGCAACAACCAGCTTAATCAAATTATTAAGAAAACAAAGTTGGTAAGTATAAAAAGATTACATGTATCTCTTACTTCTCCATTTGAAGAGTCCACTATCTCCAACAACAGTTTATAAATTTGCAATCCGAGCATAAGGATGAATGTTGAAACTACAAAAAGAAAATGTTAGCGTCAAAATTGAAGCACCAAATGAAACTTCGTGCAGATTGAGTGCTATGAACACTTAAGCAACAAAATAATGCCCATATAACTAGTGGTTGTGACTAGAGACGTGGAAATATAAATTATATTGCCCATGAAAAATCCCATTTCATCTAAAGTGTACTTTAATACATAAAATGTTCAAGTCACTTCATAAAAAAGTTTGAACTTTTATATAAAGTTTGTTTGGGGACAACCCAACCGACCCGTTTTGACCATTACCTTACCCAACCCATTTCACCACCTCAAGTCAAAAGGAAGAGAGACAGGAATTTTGAGACCAAAAAGGAGAACAATGTGTTGAATTTGTCACATAATTTATATTTCTAAACTACATTTAAAAAGTTCAAACCTTTGAACAAAAGTGTTCAGGGTCACCCAAGTACCCAACCACCATGTTTTTGTCTTGCATAACCATTACCTATTTAACCAGCTACGTTTAACCAATTTCCTGACTCCGCTCATACTGCCAGTTGCCACACTAAATGATAGTAAATAGGGTAAATATCGGGTAAAAGAGAAGCAAAAAGTTTCTAGATCACAACGAAGAAAAGCAATATCAGATTTAAAAGAAAGAAAATTAATATGTCACAAAATCCCAATAACAAGGAGTTAAAATTGGATAAAACTTGCCTGTTTTGACCAACCTCGTCATGACCACTATCCACTTAGCTCATTACAATTTACAAGAACACTCACCGGAGTGTATTTCAAAATGCATAGAACTTCCAAAGTTATGCTATCAACATAACAGATTATAAATAATATAATATTTGCGACTCTCTCACAAAATTTTTAAACAAGATGAAAATAGTTTTCAGAATTTAAGGGCTATTTTAAAAGAAAATAAAAGAATAGTTATAGAGAACAATAAACTAAGACAGTGATGGAAATTACCTTAACCGCTAAGTAGTCCAAGTATCAGATCGTTACCTTAATCCTTTCGTCACCGGAATCAAGAACAAAATTTACTGGCAATCTCGAATGAAAATGAGTGAACGTTATACAAACAATAAACTAAGGGAGGATCGAAACTATTACCATTAGCCTTAATCACTAAGTAGCCAATGAATCAAAATTTCACCAATATTAAGATTAGAACTTTAAGGGCTATTCTCAAATAAAAACGAATGAACACCTAATATAGAACACTAAACGAAGGAGATCAAAATTGTTACCTTAATCATAGTAGTCGTCGGGTCAAGATCAGATTTCAAGTTAATGAAAAAGAATGAACAATTATATAGAACAATAAACCAAGGGAGGTGGAAACTGTTACCTTCATCACTAAGCAGCCCACGTATCGAAATTGTTTCCTTTGTCACCAGAAGCAATCAAGAAAATGAGTGAAAAGTTATACTAAATATTACAGCTGATTGATAAACCAAGGGAGGGTGGAAATTGTTACCTTAATCGCTAAGTAGCAGCATGCAGGTGAATTTGTTACCTTGCTCCTCTAGGTGTCGGAATGAAGATCATAATTTTATGTCAATCAAAATTACGTTATACTTAGTAGCCCAAGGAATCTTGTCACCTTCACCCTTTTGTTACCAGAACCCCGATCAAAATCTTAAGGTGGTCTCAATGGAAACGATATGAACAATTATACAAAACCATAAACCAAAGGAGGGTTGAGATTCTCGCTTACCTTAACGCTAAGTAGCCCGCCGAGTCAAAATATCAAAAGAGCCCCATCAAACAAAAGCATAATCAGCGAAATATACTAATGGTTCTGGGTTTAACCTAAGCTGACTCATTTTGAGTTTTGATCCTACAAGTAACACATTTTGGCCCATTAACCCACATAGTGATCTTTATGAAAAAAGTCTACTTAACACACAACCAGCTTATAAAATATTTAAAGAAAACGAAGCTGGTAAGTGGTAAACAGAAAAACATACATGCATAATCTCTTACTTTTCCATTTGAAGAGTCAATTA
Organism: Flaveria sonorensis; assembly: GCA_025506505.1. NCBI lineage: Eukaryota > Viridiplantae > Streptophyta > Magnoliopsida > Asterales > Asteraceae > Flaveria > Flaveria sonorensis. Next base: position 4,899 of record JACCIY010000695.1, read on the forward strand.
TTCCAACAATAGTTATAAACTTGCAATCTGAGCATAAGAATGAATGCTGAAAGTACAAAAAGAATAAATGTTAGCATCAATTGAAGCACATATATGAAACTTCTTGCAGATTGAGTTGCTATGAACGGTTAGCAACAGATAATGCCCATATAACAAATGGGTTGTGACTAGATAGGGGAAATATAAATTATACTGCCCATGAAAAATCCACATTTCATCTATGTCACTACTCATGAAAAGATTTGAACTTTAGTAAAAAGCTTGTTTGTAACAACCCAACACCGACCTATTTTAACCAAGTACCTTACCCAACCCATTTCACCACCTCAAGTCAAAAAGAAGAGAGCTAAGAAAATTTGAGATCATATAGGAGAACAGATAGTAAATAATATAATACTGTGACTATCTCACTAATTTTTTAAACAAGATGAAAAAATAGTTTTCAGAATTTAAGGGCTATCTTAGATGAAAATAAAAAATGAATAGTTAGAGGATAATAAACTAAGACATGGATTGAAAAATTACCTCAAACGCTAAGTAGTCCAAGTCTCAGATCGTTTCCTTAAAACTTAAGTCGCCAGAATCAAGATCAAATTTAATGGTACTCTCGGATGAAAAACGGGGATAAGTTAACACAGCAATAAAAATGAATCAAAGTTTTCACCAATATTATGATTAGAATTTTAAGGCATCTCAAATAAAAAACGAATGAACAATTAATATAGAACGCTAAACCAAGGGAGATAAAAATTGTTACCTTAATCATGTAGTCGTCGGGTTCAAGATCAGAATTAAAGGGAATGTCAATTAAGTAAAACGATAACCTAGGTATATCCATGCTAATGGTACATACATCAGACCTAAGCTTATGATAGGAACCAAAGAAGTTTATATTGCAACTAGGCCTAATAGGCAACATATATCTAACAGGCTCAAGTCACCATCTTTCAGCACAATGTATCGAAACACTGACAAATGTGTAAAATCATAATTAGTCCTTCAGCTCAATACACTCCAGTAGAAAGAAATTCAATTAAGATGTAAATTGAACCATCATACTGCAAATACCTTACAAGCCAGCTCTCCTAGAAATCATAACAGCAACTAAAAAATCATCCTTGACTGATACTAGTTTGTGTAAAACCTTCTAGCAAACGTCCAGCAAGTATCTAGAATCTTAAAGACCACAAAGCATATAAATAACTGAATATTAAGACAAATAAAAAAAATCAAATTAACTAAATAAAGACGGAAATCACAAATTGTTATGATAAACTTGAATTACCTCATAGGTGCTACAATACCAAAAAAGTTAAGGACATCAGTCAAATTGTATATAATGATGACCCAATGCATGATTGGTGGTTAGACGTAAATATACATTATGTTTTAGGCAGCAATGACCAGGTTCCTTAGCTGGAACAGTATGAATCGATTATATATCCATATTGAAAAAGATGATAAAATGGACAGGTAGGCGGGATGAGTCGACCCGGAAGTTTTTTTTTCGAAAGATATAATATTTTCATGAATAATACTATGTCCAATACGATTATAAAATTTATATTATTACGTAATTATCTAAATTTAAAAATAACAAACAAACAACACCAACCAACAAAAATCCTACTCAACTGTAAAGTCTGGAGAGGGTAGATGAGTAACCCACGGACCGAATTTGTAACCTTAATCCTTTAGTCGTGAGATTCTATATCGAAAGTTAAGGTCAGTCTCGCATGAAAACGAATGAGAGTTAGACTAAACAATAATGCAAGGAAGTATCGAGATCATTACCTTAATCACCGAGTACTACTGGCTGAAATTGTTACCTTCATCATTTAGTCACAAGAATCAAATCAGCTTTCAAGAGTAATCTAGAATGAAAAATTGACAGTTATACTATGAACAATAAACAAAGAGAGGCTCGAAATTGCTACCTCAATTACTCTAGTGCCTATTTTCCAGTGGCCCTTAAGGAAAACCTCAAATAAAACAATAAAAGTTATACTGTACATTAAGCAAGGGAGGGTCAAACATTTACCTTAATCGCTGATTACCGCACAGATTGAACTTGTTACCTTAATCCATAAGTCTCCATATTCAATATCAGAAATTAAGGCAATCTCAAATGAAAACGAATAAAAACTATACGGAATAATCAACTAGTGGAGTATAGAAATCGTTACCTTCAATAGCTGAGTCTCCAGACTCAATATCAGAAATACAGATCCAACTCGTTACCTTAATCCTTCAATCGCCAGATTCAATGTCACAATTTAGGGCAATCTGAAATGAAACAAACAAAAAGTTATACAGAACAATGGACCAATATCAGAACAATCGGATTGAACTAGTTACCTTGATCCTCTAGTCGCCAGATTCAACATCAGAATTCAAAAGGTAATCTCAAATATTTACAAATAACAAGCTATACAGAACAATCAACCAATGAACGTGTAGAAAATAGAAATCGCGAGATTCACATTGGAAGCTTATGTCAGTCTCAAATGAAAACGAATGAGAGTTATAAATAACACTAAAGCAAGAGAGGATCGAGATTGTTACCTTAATCACTGAGTAACCCACTGGTTGAAATTGTTGCCTTCATCATTTAGTCACCAGAATCAAGATAAGCTTTTAAAAGTAATCTAGAATGAAAACAGCTATACTATAAACAATAAACAAAGAGAGGGTCGAAAATTGCTATCTCAGGTGTTCTAGTATCTATTTTTCAGTGGCCAAATTAAGGTTAACCTCAAATGAAAACGAATAAAAATTTATATTGCACATTAACCAAGGGAGGGTCAAACATTTACCTTAATCGCTAACTACCCCACAGATTGAACTTGTTACCTTAATCCATTAGTCTCCATATTCAATATCAGAATTTTAAGGGCAATCTCAAATGAAAATAATTAAAAAGCTATATGTAATAATTAACCAATGGAGTATAAAAATCGTTACCTTCAATCGCTGAATCTCCAAATTCAATATCAGAAAACAGATTAAACTCGTTACCTAAATCCTCCAATCACCAGACTCAATATCACAATTAGGGCAATCTCAGATGAAAACAAATAAAAAGCTATACAGAACAATCAACCTAAGGGAGTGTAGAAATCGTTACCTTCAATCGCTGAGTCTCCAGATTCCAATATCAGAACAATCGGATTGAACTTGTTACCTTAATCCTCTAGTCGCCAAATACAACATCAGAATTCAAAGACAACAACAAATGAAAACGAATGAAAAGGCATACAGAACAATGAGTGTAGATATCGTTACCTTGAATAGCTGAATAGCCCCCAGATCAAGATCTTTGTTAAATCAATCCCTCAGTCACCATAATAAAAGAATTTAAAATCAGTCTCAAACAAAAAGTTATACAGAACAATCAATCAACAGAGTGCAGAGATCGTTACCTTCAATGGCTGAGTCTCCAGATTCAACATCAGAACAATCAGATTCACACCAGAATTTAGGGCAATCTCCAACGAACACAAATAAAAAGGTAAACAGAACAATCAACCAAGGGAGTGTAAAATTATTACCTTCAATCGCTGAGTAATTGTCATATCAGTCCTTCAGTCGCCATAAACAAGGAGTTTAAAATCAATCTCAAACAAAAACAAAACGAAAAGTGATACAGAAGAATAAACCAAAGTATGGCCGAAGCATTTGCCTCAATCGCCAACTAGCCACTGTTCGGAGAAGAAACTTCAACAGACACAGCAACGATTCACTGAATTTGGTCTCCGGGTGACCACTATTTCCGACAGCAACAAGTTTTAATGTTGCTTTTAGGGTTCAGATTTGGCTTCAACAGTTAGGTCACCGATCGCCGGAGGATCGCCGGAAGCCGGTGGTGGTGCGATCAGGGTTTGGTGTGGCTTTTAGGGCTTAGATGTGTTTATATGATGGATGATTTTGCAAGGATTTGACGGATTTTCATCATTTCATCTGACCGTTGCAGAGAATCTCAGGGAAAGATTTGGGGGGAAATTACATCATCACAATAGCGTGTCGGGTCGGGTCGTACGACCCGGATCTGCTTGATTTGTTTCCTTTTTTATGAAATCGTTTCCTTTTATACGAAATCCTTCGATTAGATTCTCATTTAATCATTTTTATCTCTTTTAAACTTCCTGTCAGACCGTATAACTAAGACTCGTGTTTAATTAAATATTAATTTGTGCAATTTCATTTTGAATATATAATTTACTTTTCACGCATCAGTCATTCTTTTTTTTTCCGGAATGATGATTTCTTTATTTTGTGAGACTTAAACTCAAGACTTACAAACCAAGGTGTTTCAAAAGACCGTGCTTCTATCACTTGGTCACTAACACAACGGTTTAAGGGTTTTCTATAAGTGTTACCATTGAAGTCCAAGCTCAGAATCTTAAAGACACGTATAATCACAACATTTCAATGAAAAGGTTTAAAAAATTTGTCATACGTATATTAGATAGCAAATGATTCAAATGTTTTGCTTTCCCGCTATGGTTGTTGAAATTCTGGGGAAAAAATAAGTGGTAGAACATAGTGCATATCTTTTTTTCATATATGCCTGGATATGAATTAAACAAGCCAGCATTCTTCTTCGTCTTATTTGTTCCACGTAAAAAATACCAAGAACTAGTAACTGCTTATGGCTTGTATGGAGAGGGATTGTATGGTTTGGGATTGTAGCAAAATGCCAAGCTTCAAAGGTTGTACCTCAAGCTATAAACTTATAAAACTTTTAATTTTAAGAGATTTGATATAAAAAAATATATTTCCCTCCTAACATAAATTATATAATAGTATAAATAAATAAATAAATAAATCTAAGTAATCATTCTTAGACACACCTTTCAAACAAGAAAAAAAAAGCTAAAAAAATACTAAATGTTAAAAACATATATATAATTAAACTAATTGCTTATAAACAACTCAATTTTCTAAACGTAAATGGCGGTAAATAACATAAACAAACAATACATATAAGTTTGAAATATAGAGTTATTGCACTTGTAAAATCGGTTTATGCGTAATATATAGTTACAAATAAATGAAAAAATAAAACTTATTTATTAGAAACATTTATTATTTTAATATAGGGTTTTCAATAAATGTATAATGATATCTAGTTTATCAGAGCTTTTCTGATATTTGTGAAATTTAAATTTCATATGTGAAACTTATATAGTGATAATTGTAAAAGTCAAATTTCATATGTGAAACCTTTATAGTAACTAGTAGGATATGCCGCGCGTTGCGGCGGCTTGTTTTTGAATGTCGATACGTAAATAAAAAGTATTTCGTAAAAAAATCGATGTAACATTAAAAATACGAAAGTGAACCTTAAAAAATCGTTTAAGTAAAATCTAAAACCGTGTAAAACCGTCACATGTCCTGATTCAACAATTAAAAGCATATTTTGTTAAATATTATATATAATTCTATTTTTTCTTTGAAAGTTAAACTTGCAGAAAAGTTAATGCTAAAATTATGTGATGCGTAGACAGCCAATTATCATTGTAAAAATAAATAGAAATAAACAGTCTAGTAGAAGGTTTGAACATGGGTAGAATTGAAAAAAGAATCTTAGAAACCATTGGACCAATCTTAAACTATGGTATTAATTTGCAGCATATAATAGTCAACTTAAAAGAAACGACAATATAAATATAAAAAAAACATATTGTAGCTACCGACCTAAGTTTTTAATATGTATATATATATAATATATAATATCCAAAAAAAAAGAAAAGCAAAAAAAATCAATGTATATATATATATAATATATAATATCCAAAAAAAGAAAATCAAAAAAACCCCACCGACATAGGGGATTAATAAAATAGTAATAACTGTAAATGTCAAGGATTTGACAGATTTTCATCATTTCACATGATCGTTGCAGAGAATCTCAGGGAAAGATTTGGGGGAAATTACATCATCACGATAGCGTGTCGGGTCAGGTCGGGTCGTACGATCCGAATCTGCTTGATTTGTTTTCTTTTCTTTATAATCATTTCCTTTTACAAGAAATTCTTCATTAGATTCACCTTTAGGTAGTGTTTGGTATGCATTAATAAGGTGCGGAATGTAATAAAACATTGAGGGTTTGTTTGGTATGGGGTAATGAAATGAACGAAGAAATAGAATGAATGAGAGAATGAAATGAATCATGACATTCCATTGTCATGTTTGGTTATCCTTTAGTAATAAATACTTTCTTAGTTTTGTTGTTTGTTAGGTATTAAAAAACGAAGCAATGAAATGAAAAATAGTTATTATGGTGATGGCGGGCGGTGGTGGTGACCGGTAGTGGTTTCCGGTGGTAACGATGGCCCAAGAATGGTTTCCAGCGACGTTTTCGGCAGCTGCGGTGGCCGGCGGCGGTGTTCTCGGTGGCGCCGTGGTGGCCAGTTGTTGGCGGCGCCGCTGGTGGCCGGTGGTTGGCGGCGCCGCTGGTGGCCGGTGGTGGGCGGCACTGCGGGTTGGCCAGTGGTTGACGGTGGTCGGTGGTGGCGGTGGTCGTGCATGGTGGTGTTTGCCGATGACGAACGATATTCGTGGTCGGTGGTGGTTGTTGTGGTGGGTGAGTGAGTGGTGTTGGTGATTAATGATGGAAGAAGGGATGGAATGAAAAAAAGAATGGGGTGGAATGAATGAATTTGATGGAATGGAATCAACTATGTAATGCTCATTCCATTACCTTCACCAACCATACATGTATTTATTCAATCACCCTCAGGTAGCATTTGGTACGTAGGAATGAGAGCCGGAATGGAATGAACCATTGATGGTGAATGAATAAATACATGTTTTGTTGGTGAAAGTAATAGAATGAACTATTACATAATTGATTTCATTCCCTCAAATTCATTCCATCCACTCCCATTTCTTTTTTTCATTCCATCACTTCTTCTATCATTAGTCATCAGCACCACCCACTCACCCACCACACAACCACCACCAGCCACCAAGATCGTTCATCACAAGCAACTACAACCAGGCACGGCCACCACCACCACCAACCACCGGCCACCATCGTCGCCGCCAACCACCGGCCACCGCTTTCACCGCCAACCACCGGCCACCGCCGTCCCCGCCAACCACCGGCCACCGCCGTCCCCGCCAACCACCGGCCACCGCCGTCCCCGCCAACCACCGGCCACCGCCGTCCCCGCCAACCACCAGCCACCGGTAGTGCCACACACTACCAGCCAACCGCGGCGCCGCCAACCACCGTTGCCACTACTGCCCAAACCACCACCACCGGGAACCACCGCCAGCGACCGGCGCTGCCGGAAAACCACCACCAGAGACCACCGCCGTCGACGAAAACCACCACCAGAAACCACCGAGGCCACCTCCGCCGCCAGAAACAACCAAAGGCCACCGCCACCGCTAGACCGCCGACCACCACCACCACCCGCCATCACCACCATAACTACTTTTACATTTCATTGCTTCATTTTTTTTATACCTGACAAACAACACAAAGTAATGATTCATTTATAGTTAAAGGGTAACCAAACAAGACAATGGAATATAATGATTCATTTCATTCTCTCATTCATTTTAATCTTTTGTTCATTCCATTATCTCATACCAAACAGATCCTATATAACAGTAAAGGTTAGGGGTGGTACGTGACATAAATATTTGAGTAAATATGTCCTTTATTAATATATCAAATTGCATGTTATGTCATTTAGTTTTAATAATTACATACAATGTCTTTTATTTAAATAAATTTACACACATATTGTCCTTTACGCTAACCATCATTCAAATATATGGTTAAATCAATTATGTGATCCTCACATGAGTGATATTTTTGTCATTTGCTTTTCACATCTAATATAGTATATAAAGTATTTTTTTAATAAGCAATCGTTAAACTAGATTGAATGCTTAAAATAAAGTACATAATTTGCTATCGGGCGTTAAATCTTGATCGGCTTGATGAAAATATAAAAAAAAAGTAATGTTAATAAGAGAATGAGTATTTATAAATCACAGATGATAATACTTCACATCTACCACAAAAAATAATAGCGAAAGGAAATAAAACATCAAAATTTATAGTAAACAAAGTAAAGATATAGATTTAATTTAGAAAGACATAAAGGCTTTTAAAAACTTAAAGGGGCTTAAATGGTGAAGATGATGTTAGGTGGTGTGAAAATAATCGGTTTTGGAATATCAAAAAGGGGAACGCTGAATTTAATGCTTTTGAGTTTAAGAGAGACATGGTTTTATCGACTTACCCAACGCTTTAATATCTTGTAATTATTTTTCATCTAAAATTATTAATAAACCTTTAAAATTTTTATTATAAACATGTGGAAAGCAAATGACAAAAATGCCTCTCACGTGAAGAGCACATAACTGAGTTAACCGTATATTTAGATGAAATGTAGTGTAAATGATAATATGTGTGTAAATTCATTTAAATAAAGAACATTGTATGTAATTATTAAAATTAAAGAACGTAACATGTAATTTCATATACAAATAAATTAAATAATTTGTAATTTACTCTGAATATTTATTATGGTACATGTATATGATTTAAATTTATTATTTTAAATCAAAACAAACTCAAGAATATCCGACCATTTGTAGCAAGTTTCTAACTAGATTTGTTCTTACACACGTTTCACATTCCATCCTAAACTTCTACTTAATACATATGTAAATCGAATTCATTATCAACATGGTAAAAAATTGTTTTGGATGGAGTTATGATTTTAGGGCTTATTTTCCAGATAATGTATACTAAGATGATATTATAAAACCCTGATTCGATCAGTGTGTTTAACAATACCAATCCCGTAGAAAGAATCATACCATTATTGGTGGAAATTATGACTTTGAAGTCATTGATTTCCTAATTCCTTGGGCTCATTTTCGACTAAAATCAAGGGCGTTAAATAGAGAAATGAATAGATAATGAAAGCGATATTCTTATATGTTAATAGTGTTACGTACAGACAGGTAAAGAATAACGTATCAAAAGAAGGTAATAGGAGTTGTTTAGATACATATATAACTAAATTAGAATACTAGCGACTACACCTCAACAAAATTTTGCATGTTTTTTTGTAGAATTCTAATTTACTAAACTGTTTAACTGGGAAGAACAATGGCTCTAAATCAAGAATAACTAGTGTTAATCATCAGCGCGCGTTCAGTTGCAGCTGCTAACAATAATTGGTAGCCATGCCTAAGCAACCGAAACCACTCTTGAATCTCATCACAGCCCTTGGAACACATTAGTAACAAACCAAAATAAGAACAAATAAACCAGTGTTGAACATTGAGCCAAAGCCAAGTCTCAGATGAGGTGGTCGTCATCATCATCGACATATTCCATCGATGAATTACACATACCCAACCACATGCATAAGCAGGTTATACAACAAGCATCACAAAAACCATCGTGAGTGGTAACCCATGATGGAGAACCACAGATCTACAAACCAAGAACCAGACAAAGGGGATGGACATCAGCATGCCACAACATCAATCGGGGTACAACAACAAATGGACGACAACGATGGCCGCACCACAGTCGCTGACAGGGCACGCTGTAGATCTGAAAACCCAATGGGTTTTTGCAAGAGATGAAAGAAAGGGGCAACAATAATGGTTGCACCACCATTGCCGCCACCGCTCAGACCAAAAGGCCCATCGCAAACTGGCAATCGACCCCATCGTCATCACCACTGTCACAAACGTGGTAAAAAACCACCACAGACGCCACCCATGGCCAGCGACAACCGTTCAGCTCCCTTTGGTATAGAGACCATCATCGACTCCAAGGCAAACTGTCGGTATACCAAACGGCGGAGCCCACCACCACCTCAACCAGAGAGGGAGGTAGAGCGACAGCGGAGCCCACCACCACCGTCCGACCACCGGCAGAACCGAACATGGCTGGGAAACCGCCGCCTCCTCCACCTCGACCACAGAGGGGAGGCTGAGCGGGTAGATCCCACCACCACCGGCACAGAGAAGAACAGATGATGAAACCACTACCGTCACCATCGCCTTTGCCAGCACCGACCACCAGCATCACACCCAAAAAACCCACACGAGACACAAGAAACCCCTTTTGTTTCAATAGAAATACATGGGACAGGGGGCAGAGTGCAAACCCCAATAAGTTCCATGGCCAAATCACAAACATAAAAGAAGCCACTGCTTCTTCACCTTCCTTTTTAAATATATAGGTGAAGTGAATGACTCTAAATCCTTTAATAGTGACGCTGTAAAATATAACCACCTATTAGAGCATTCACAATAGAATCTCTATAAGGATCTATATCTCTATTATTTGAAGATTTCTTTTATTTTACACCTTCTTTGAGATCTTTATCTCCATCTTTATCTTTAACATTTATAGATTTATAAATAGTGATTCTCTAAAATTCTAAATATAGAGAATTAATATTCATGAATCTTTATAATTCGTAATATGTATCAACACATATATAATATTACTAGATTTAGTAAACCCGTGTATTACATGGGTTGAATAAATAAAATATTAATATAATAAAAATTAATAATTATAAATGATATTCAATATATGATATGACTGAAATTACATATGAGAAATGACTATAAATAATAAAACAGTGATATCAACTTTAAAAATTTTGTTTTTAATTTTTTTTCAAAAAATAAATATTTTGTTCTAAAACAAACCGTATAAAAATGTTATTTTTAAAATTTTTCTTATTATAACCCCTAAATTTGATTATTTTTGGTTTTTAAAAATTAACTTTTTAAAAATACTAATTTTAAATATTTCGTATTTTTAAAAAGTTTTATGCTTTAGAAAAAATTATTATTTTATAAAAAATCTATTTATTTAGAAATACATTAATGAATAAATTTCTTTCTTAATTTATTAAATCTAAAAAAGTATTAAATAATATTATTAATAATTAAGATAATTATTTAATATGAGAGAGAGGTGGAAAAATTTTGGTGAGGATGATTGTGGTGCTACCACTTGTCATCTAAAGTTTTCTTATATTAGAGTATAAAGATAAAGATATGAGAGAGAGACGGGAAAATTTTGGTGAGGATGATTGTGGTGCTACCACGTGTCATCTTAAGTTACTCTTATATTAGAGTATAAAGATAAAGATATTATCTTATCTTATTATTTAATAAAAGAGTAACTAAGAGAGACACGAGACAACACCACATTCATTCTCACTAAAATTATCTCTTCTATCTCCGGTTAAATAGTTGCTTTAATTACTAATAATATTATATATTTTGGTAGATTAAAAATAGTTTTTAATAATTTAAGAAAGATAATTTTTAATTAACATTTTTCTAAATAATAAAATTTTATAATATAAGAATATTTTCTAAAACATCAAACTACGAAATATTTGAGATTCATGTTTTTAAAAAAGTAAAATTATTATAAACCAAATTTAATTAAAATTTTAATAAGAAAATTTTTAAATGATATTTTTTAAAACGGTTTGTATTGAAATAAGATGTTTAACCTTATTTTGGAAAAAAACAAAAGAAAATTTAAAAGCACAAGTTTAAATAGTTGATATCGTTGTTTTATCGCTTATAGTTGTTACTCAAACGTAATTTCAATCATATATTATTTTAATATTTTTTATATTTAATAAATTTTCATTTCATTTAATACTTTATCTATTAAATTCTTGTATTACACGAGTTACTATAGTCATTTCTAATAAAACAAAATAAGTTTTGTCCCATGATATTTTCTAACACTTGTTTTGCCATGGGTCACTATTTTAACAAATCAATCATTTAATAATAACATTACATACTAATGTTATAATTTAGAAGCTTTCAAAATTATAAATATATATTTTTATAAATTAAAAATATGTTTCTATTTATTAAAAACGTATTTTTTAGAAATAAAAGTTTATGAGATATGAAGTTTTTAATACAAAGACTTTAAAAAATGATATTGTTTAAAAAATAGTACTTTTGTTTAAAAAAATTGACTGTTTGTAAAAAAAAATTAATAAAAAATTTTAAATATGAAAGTTTGAAAATATGTTGCTATTTCATTATTACCTAAAGTGGTTAATTATACTTATTTTTAATCGTATTTCATTTCAAAATATATTTTATAATTTTTAAATATTAATTATTAACTGTTAATTTATTATTTTTATTCAACCCGTAAAATATACGGGTCTCTACAGTGGTATTTTATATTTGTTAAGAAAAACATCATCGGAACGGCAAAGACGACCAAATTAACATTTTTTAGATATTTTAAGACTATTTATAAAATACATACAAAAAGCTTACACTTTGCTTAATTGCTTACAAATTAATATTTTATTGGGGATAATAGCCTTTAAAAAGACCTAGTGTACGTCTATCACTCACGTGAGAAAGTTTATTTGAGAAGTGAGAACCACGTACAAGCAATTAAAAATTAAGAAAAAGTAATTAAGTTTAACCTTTTATTAAAACAATCATTTCCATGTGAATACATTATAATTCTTACGTAAATAAGTACAACCTTAACTTTTACTTTCTAGGCCCCCTAAGTTTATTTTTTCGGTCTCTTTCCTTTTAAATAATTACCTAAATTAAGAAATATTAAATAATTTTAATTCTTTTTTAGAATAAATTTTTTAATAAATTAAAAAAATATCTTTTTATTAATGTTATTTTTAGAAAATAATTTTTTATACAATTAATTTTTTTTCTAAAACATCTAACTTGTTTTAAAAATATAAAATTTTTGAAATTGGTATTTTTAAAAGTAAATTTTTTATAAACTAAAAATAATTAAAATTCAGAGTTATAATAAAAAATTTTAAAAATAACATTTTTAATACGGTTTATTTTGAAAAGATATTTAACTTTTTTTAGAAAGAAAGTTTAAAAACGAAAGTTTAAAAATTGATAAGTTAGTTTATTACTTATAGTTATTACTCATATGTAATTTTAATCATATCTTATTTTAGATTATCATTTTATACTTCATAAAATTTTATTATATTTAATATTTTATTTTTCAACCCATATAATACACGGTTTACTAAAGTTAGTATTAAATAAATAATAATCAATAACTAATTAGAGATATTATGAACATTTATAGCCCGTTCCAACCCGATTCAATACTATATCTTTATATTTGATTACATGGTCAAAATAATTCGAAATTGATCTAATTATTGCACATAACTTTTCAGTGTATATTATTTAAATTTTAATTTCTTCACACTAATATCCTTACACCTACTCAATATCTAGCTCACGATTTGACCCGTCAAAAGTATTCCTTTTAAGTCTAAAAAAGACAGTTTTCTTTGATTGTGTATTTCGCTATAACAATAAATAAAAGTTATGTTCAATCTCTGTTAAGTGTCGATTTATACTTGAAAGAGCCTATTTTTACGCATGATCAACTTTATGACATCTTGTCACAAGTTAAGAGTAAAGATGGATTGAAGCTTTTAAATTTAGATAATGAGTGTAAACCTACTAATGTTACTACAAACGTAGTTAACAAGGATGTTTTTGCTCATTTGTGACCTTATAATAAAAATTGTTACGTCTTATTTAATATATAGCACACTTTATTTTATTTTTATGTTATTTAATAATTAACTCTTCATACTTTCGTGTAATACACGAGTAACTAAAGCTAATATAACAATACAATTAAATAGTTTTGAACTGTTTTCAGGTAGGCTGATCAGTTAAACTAATAAACCGGAACGGTGGTCCGTAATTTAAAACAAAAATCTCAACTACTTCAGATCTTATATTTTATTTATTTTAAATTTAATTTTATTAATATTATAAATCCATTTTAAAAAACAAATGATTATAATCTATAAGTCTTTTCTTTATTTTAATTATTTATATGTTTTTAGTTTATAAAGATTATTATTCGGTTTTTAAAACCAGTCATCCAATAAACTAATAACATGTCCAGATTCACAATCTCATAACCAGTCCTAGTTGACTAATTAAGTTGTTAACATTTCCCAAAAAACAACCACAAAAATAAATAATTAGAACTAAAAGAGACAATATTGGAGTTCTTGTAGGAGTCTGTTACGTAATAATCCCTATTAATCTTGCATACTTAAGACTGTTAATCCCTCAATCACTTCACACACACTTTCACCTCCATCATCACCAACATCACTGCAAAAAACTACAAAATTAGGGTTTCTTCATATATCCATGCAAAATCCCCAATTTTCAATCAATCTTTCACACCTTCATCGTGGTAATGTCGAGATTACAGTACTCGTGTTTGAAGTTAGGGTTCTGAGGAAGAAGATTGTGCTCGTTGATCAGTGCGATCTCGTGCTAAACCGATTGCTGTTTTAACGTAAATGACAATAAGTTTTCGTCGATTTCATACAAGTCGTCGACGTCAAGTGCTCATCTCGCCGGGTTTGGATGCTCCGTCGGTGATTCTAATCGCCGATACAACCTCCTCACCGTCACCGGAACCAGCTGCTGATAGTGTCATTGTCTCCGTTGCAAAGTTGCATAAGAGGTTTGTGGTTTTATGATGATGCGTGTTGGTTTAGATTAAGGTGTGATTAATGAAGTAAACGTAAGTTGTTATATCTTAATTACGTGGTGGCTTCTTTTTATGGTTATTTGAGGTAATATTAGGCATTTGTGGACGAGATGAGATTAATTATCGAGTGATTATTATACCTTAATCTTGCATAAAAAAGTTTTTACAAGTTATTGATCACCTTTTGAGAAGTTAAATAAATGTTAATTAACAAAACACTAATATTAATTTCATATCGATGAATTCAAATTTTTGCAGAGGAATCCTTGATCAAAAGTATCAATGGCTTCAAACAATGTCCCCTTGGAGATCTCCGTAATTGTAAGTGTTTTATTTTCACTATTATAAAAATACGAACATTTGTGACCATGAAAATAATGGAAAATACTAATTTGCAACCGCTATTTAACAAGGGAATTTTGACCAATTTATTATTGAAATTGAGACCATGATCATTTGTGAACTAAACACTGTAGCTTAGACAATTTGTGTATAAGCCTATCTTTTTAACGATACCATGTATATCAAATGAGAAGTGATTGATATATCATCAAAACTATTTGATATGCATGATTTTTATAACAAGTATACATATATCAAGTTGAGCTAATTTCATGTTGTTCCATGTTAAAAGAGCGTTTAAAATACACACTTTAGCTAAAAAAATGTCCATGAAAACAATCTTTTATGATGATTTTTAGCATATTTTTATACGTTTTGTACATCTTAATAGTAAAAGTGGAGCCAAATTTTTATATTTCATAACATTTTTAGCAATATGATATACTTCAAACATTTTTAATAAAACGTGAATATAAAGTAGACTCTTTTTTTCATCGGTAATGTTAATTTTCGACTGTAAATATCCGATCCGGTAGTAAATTTTTTTAATGAATATAAAGTTGCCCACCCCCACCATAAAATAGTTTACTTTCGCCCCCGCCTCCCTTTAAGGTGTGTTTCAAGCTCCGCCACTGTATATAAGTGAAATTAGAAAAAGTATATCGTCGTATAAATTATTATTGTGGTTTTCTCATGTGATTTAAATTTATTATTGATAATATTTTATATAATAAATTCTAATATTTATATCTACAATAACAGGAAGAACCGATAACGGTTCAACAAAAGCCGAATCGAAAAGTAGGAGGGTGGGCACCAGCATTTCTCCTTCTTGGTACATAATATATTTCGAAATCGAACCACATTGATATTATTCATATGTTGTGTACTACAAATAAACCTAATCTTTTCTACATTTTTTTACAGCAAATCAAGCTCTCGCAACATTTGCATTCTTCGGTGTTGGTGTCAACTTGGTGCTGTTCTTGACCCGAGTCATGGATCAAGGTAACGCAGATGCCGCCAACACTGTTAGCAAATGGACAGGCACTGTTTATTTGTGTTCGCTTCTCGGGGCTTTCTTGAGTGATTCTTATTGGGGTCGTTACCTCACTTGCATGGTCTTTCAAGTGATCTTAGTCATGGTACTTACTTGTATATTTTTTGGTTATGCAAAACATTGTATAACATGTTTCTGTTGAGAGGTTATATACTCTGAGTTAAAGATTTGTTGTTTTGTTTCGTCTGTTTTATAATTATCTCCCCTTTATGGATGTTCATGGTTGATGGTTTGGTTAGGAACATGAAAGCCATCTAAACCGGTCATTGCTATGGTTTTATGGTTGGTTTTCACAAAAAAAAAAAAATGATCGAGTCAATTTAGGAATTTTCAAACTGAATTGAATGGTTTGGTCTACGTTTATTCTCCAAAAACGTGTCTGAAAAACCCAACATAACCATAGAATTTTAGGTTATGCAACTTTTTATGTTTTACTTCAGTCTTTTATTATTCTAAGTTGGACTATATATATGGATAACTTTTGCTTTTAAGTAAACAATTCAAGAGTGTAGGTCTTTTAAGATTTAAGTGTTTAAATATCATCATTTTTTTTATTTTGATCTTAATTATGTATTTCTATAATAAAGTCCCAATAAGCTTAAATCGTAAAATCAAACCGATATTGGCTTACAATGGTCTAAAATCGTTACTAACGATTTAACACATCATGATATCTTAAAACCTTCAAACCCAAACTCTAATGGTAACAAACAATCCGAGCTCTTTATCTACCACCTAAATTACAAAAATTACACCTTTTTTAACGTAATATTTGCATGTTTTATAAACTTTTAGCAAGTACTTCTAACTCGTTGCTATTGATGTATGGTGTTTTGTAGGGATTGGTGTTATTATCGTTAACATCTTGGCAATTTCTAGTGACACCCGTCGGATGTGGTGACGGAGTAAAGCAATGCATGCCAACATCATCAACGGGCACGATGATGTTTTATCTATCGATCTACATGGTTGCATTAGGATACGGTGGTCACCAACCAACGTTAGCCACACTTGGTGTGGACCAATTCGACGAGGCAAACACAAAATATAAGAAAAGGGTGCGAAAGGGGCTTTCTTTGCCTACTTCTATGCGGCACTCAATATCGGATCGTTGTTCTCAAACACGATTCTAGTGTACTATGAAGATATTGGACACTGGACGGTTGGATTTTGGGTGTCTATGGGGGCTGCTGTTGTTGCATTGTTATCGTTTTTGTGTGGTTCATTTCATTATCGGTATGTTAAGGCGTCAGGAAACCCTCTTCCGCGAATCGCTCAAGTGTTCGTTGCAGCATGTCGTAAATTTAGGGTTTCGGTTGATGATGAGAAGAAATTGTATGAAGTTGAAGGCTCACAATCAGCCATCAAAGGGAGTCGAAAGATACTTCATAGTGAGGAGTTCAAGTAAGTGGATAACAACATTATGTTATTCTTAAATCAAATTTCAAAATGTTTTCCTTTTCTTTTTGTATCTTTTCTTTAAAATGTTAAATACAAATTATTTACGATATATTCTAAACTTCATATTTGACTGTTAGGAGTTATATTATTTTTTAAACGTTATAAATTTTACGAAAAGATAGTAAAATTGTCTCAAAAATATATATGCTGTTTAACAGTTTAAAGTAAACAATATGTCATTTTCTTAATGAAATCTATTGAATAGGACTCCGGTCCGGTTATAAAAACATTATGTTATATGTACAACTTACTAACATTAAATCATCTCAGATGTCTCGACAAGGCGGCGGTGGTGACAGATAAAGATCTCTCCGGTCCACAAAACCACTGGCGCTTATGCACGGTGACACAGGTCGAAGAAGCAAAATGCGTGATCAGAATGCTCCCCATCTGGCTCTGCACGATCATATACTCCGTCATCTTCACCCAAATGGCGTCCCTCTTCGTGGAGCAAGGCGCCGTGATGAACTCCCACATCGGACCTTCCACCTACCCGCAGCCAGCATGTCAGTTTTCGACATCGTTAGTGTTCTTATATGCACCCTACTCTACCGCAAACTTCTAGTCCCATTAGCAGGACGTCTAAGTGGAAACCCTAAAGGCTTAACCGAGCTCCAACGAATGGGAGTCGGTTTAATCATCGGCCTTTTCGCCATGGTGGCAGCAGGAGTCACCGAGGTCGAGAGGCTAAGACGATCAATACCGGAGAAACACATGAGCACGATGAGTATCTTCTGGCAAGTGCCTCAGTACGTGCTCGTTGGAGCCTCGGAGGTGTTCATGTACGTCGGACAACTCGAGTTCTTCAACGGGCAGGCGCCCGATGGGATCAAGAGCTTCGGGAGCTCGTTGTGTATGGCGTCGATTTCGCTAGGGAATTATGTGAGTAGCCTTTTGGTGCATATGGTGATGAGCATTACGGCCACTAAAGGTGAAGGTGGGTGGATACCGGAGAATTTGAATGAGGGTCATATGGATCGGTTTTACTTTTTGATTGCGGTTTTGACCGTGGTTGACTTTGGGGTTTATGTGTATTGTGCTAAGAGGTATAAGTGTATTAGTGTGGATGAAGAGGGTATGGAGATGAAGAAAGAAGAAGTTTAGCATGTTTATGTAGATGTGATTGTGTTTTCTTGATTATTTGTTAGTTTCTTTGAATAATTTAAGTTGTTGTTGTTATTATTGTAATAAAAGATTTGGCAAACACTTTCTTTGGATTTTGACATGTTTTGAGATGTGTTATACAAGGAGAAATGTTAGGAAACAATAGAAGATAGCTCGTGGCATGATTATTTGGCCACCCAATTGTATTATTGAGGTATATTTTCTTTCTCCAGCTCTAGCTCTAGCTCTCTCTCTCTCTCTCTCTCTCTCTTTCTTTCTCTCTCTCTCTCTCTCTCTATATAATATATATATATATATATATAGAGTGAGATAGAGAGGAAGATAGGGTCGTAATAACGCAATAGTGTACCCTATGACTCGCTTTTTATGATTATTCTACTTTTATATTTATTTATATAAATTTCAAATGTCATTTTATTTCCGTAAAAAAATGTTGTTTAGCCGTACTGAAAATAGTATTTTCATCTATAAAGATAAAGATAAAGTTGTTATTTCTCACCCTTTTAAAACCATTCTATGAGTGAGATATGAGATATGATGAGTATGTTTGTGATGCATCCTACCATGAAACTAGAGACAAAAGGAGACATCTTTAAGAGATTTTCAAATTTTTGCATTCCTTCTAATGATAGAAAAAAAACAAACAACTCTTTATAGACTAAACCCATGGAATAACTCACGTTCTAATTTGCATGATGACAAGGCAGTGGCACATTAATACTCCTCCTTTTTTTTTTTGGGACAGAACTCATGTATAGGTTTAGATGATAAGATCATTCTTGTAATCATAATTGTAATTATTGTTCTTGATGAATATATGAGTATTTTGATTATAATTGTGTTTATGAATTAAATAACATTTATTTGCATTCATATATCATCTATGATATAATATATTTCAGAATATATGTGTGAATGTGCAGGAAACATTAAACACTGTCAATTGGAAAATTGACCAAGTGTTGGAACAACTGCGGATGAATAAAGTGTTCTTCCGTAGATGTTCTCGGGAACATAACTGAAGAGTGTACATCCGTAGATCTTCTGCGGAATAACAACTTCAGCTGAACAAGAAAAGAACAAGTGAAGCTACTGAAGGAGGGATTGCTGCGGAAGACAAGAACTCCTGCGGAAGCACAAGAACAACAGTTGCTACAGAAGACTGACTACCTGCGGAAGTGTAAATTCCTGCGAAAGGCCAATTAACTCAGAAGTCAACATCAAGTTAACAAGTCAACGTGGCAGAACATCAATAACATTAATGACGATTGAAGATGTTTTATTCAAGCGGATATTCCACGTCACATCAACAAATTTTATCATCAGTAGAATCATTGTAAATCACGAATTTCTAAGCCGATAAACATGGTGAAGATTCGGATAATGATGATTAGCTTAATTGTAGCAACAAAATAGCTAGCAATATAACAGCATTAGATCTCTATAAATAGATACGAGATCATCAACAGATTAATCAGATAACAACAGTTGAGAATCATTAGAATCATCAGTATTGTATTCAAGATCAGTAATATCAATAGCAACAAGAAAGCATTACGATCAACATTATTGAGTTCTCTTGGTTTGATTATTCTTATTTTATTGTTTGATTGGTTGATTTAGTATTATTAATAGATTAAACACCAAGTATGATAATTCCGTGATCAATATTTGTTCAAATCAATTCTGATAATTTCTGAACGATCCTTGGATTCACATTTTAGAATGGCAAACCTATCTACTACCACTTCTAAATTACTCCATATTATGTCATTGTCTGGGTGTGAACTCAGAATCTCTTTTCTAAGAGGCAAAACCTCTACCAAGTAGGCTAGCCTAATCACTTGTTCTTAAGGCCTACGGGGCTACGGGTATACATTAACACCCAATCACTCCACGTAGGAGTCATATCACCATTTCACCCGCCTCACCGGCTCACTAAACCAAGGAAACACTCTCACCCTTTCACGCACCCTTTTTTATAATTTAACATACTAAACAATGTTAATTATGTGTGTCAGCACACTACTAACACGCGTGAGTTCTTCAACGTGTGAAAGACTTCACACCCAATGACGCCACGTAGGAGTGATGTTTAAACTTTAATGCTCCCAACTTTACCACATCAACATCAACGTGTGGGGCGTTAATGTATACTAACAGGTATAAGGAATAGATCCTATGGTGTCAAGCAAGGGCATGCATTCCTGGTCAATATGGAGAACAAGGAATTGTGGTGGTTTACAATGATGTTCTAGTTGATACTTTTCATGACAGTCGTAGCAGAGGCCCTCAGGGTATCTAGTCTGCATTATTTTTTACGGGCAGTGTTTGAGGCGGCGTGGTGGAAGTTGCGGGGCATGACCTAAGACGAGCAGTTTGTCTTCTATTAGTCTGGCCAGGCCACAGTTTGGTGTAAGTTTTGGGGGTTGCATAGAGCTAATTCATTTTGTATATGTTGATGACTTGTTTAAGGCTTGAAATGAAACAAATTTTCAATGGAGACGAGAGACATAGTTAAAGGCCCATTTGAGGCCCAGTATGTGATTGATTAAATTCTGGGCCCGTATAATTACAATTCACAACCCATAGACTTTGAGTTTTGACCACTGGTTACACAAATAATAATAATAATAATAATAATAATAATAATAATAATAATAATAATAATAATAATAATAATAATAATAACAGTAACAATAATAATAACATTAATAATAACAGTAACAACAACAGTAACAACAACAGTAACAACAACAAGAACACAACAACAAAACAACAGCAACAACAACAGCAGCAACAACAACAAGAATAATAAGAATAATAATAAAAATAATAATATTATAATTATAATAATAATATTATAATAATAATAATAATAATAATAATATAATAATAATAATATAGTAGTAGTAATAATAATAATAATAATAGTAATAATAATAGTAATAGTAATAATAGTAAAAGTAATAATAATAATAATAACAATATAATAATAATAATAATAATAATAGTAAATTATCATTTGTATTCCTAACGTTTGTCCATTTTAACTGTTTGCATCCGTATAGTTTCAAAGCCTTAAAGGCCTTACACATCTCGGATCGGGATAAAACGTTGTCGTTGTTGGCGTCGAGAGCGGTGAATTGGGCGTCGATTCTGGTGTTGAAGTGAGGCTCAACGTTCACGAAGGCTCGTATGGTCGAACCGTCGATGATTATTACGCCCATAGCTGTGAGTGATTGTGGCTAGATGGTGAGTTGAACTGTGATGACGCTATTTATGGTGGGGAGATAAGATCTAGGGTTTGATTTTAGATTTTATCTGAGACATTAAAGTGTTATGATGGTCAAGATGATGATGTGGGTGGGTGTTATAATTTTTTTATTTTTTATTTTAAGGGGTACTTTAGTCTTTTCTATAAAAGAGTTAACGGAAAAAGTAGCACCGTTAGTCATTTAAATTCCAATAGTTACATAATAAAATCATTAATGATGCAAATGGTTAAAAATATAAACGTCAGGTATGCAAATCGAGGTTTTAAAAACTATAGGGACGCAAACAGTTAAAATAAACAAACGTCAGGGATGCAAATGGTAATTTATTCAATTAATAATAATCAGAGATCCATTGGTTTTTACCCCTTTCTACTGAATTCGATTCTGCAAACCCTAACTCTCGCACTTTCCCTTTTGGGGTTTTCAGTTTCCTTCGAACACCTTCTCAAACCCTAGAATCTCTCATTCAATCATCCTTCAATGGAGTTCGCCGCCGGTAAGAAACGCGGGAGGCCGGCAGCTGGCCTCAACGGCACCGCCGGATTCAAAAAGTCCAAACAAGGTTACAATCAAAACTCTTTTCTTCAATTCAGATCTAGGGTTTCGATTTGGGTTCAACGCCTTTAGCTTTTGATTTTCCGTTGATTTCACGTTTAGTTTGTGTAATTGTGTTAAGTATCATGCGTATGTGGTTTCTCGTTGTTTGTATTGAGTTTATCTTCGAATGAAGTGGTTGAAGTTGCTTTTTGCTTTTAATTTGTGTTAACTATCACGCCTATGTGATTTTTCGTTGTTTTTATCGAGTTTTCTATAGAATGAAGTGGAATTAAGTTTTTAAGTTGGGTTTCGCTTTGAAGTTACGTTAATTTATCATGCCTCGGAGTTTTTCGTTGGATTTCGCGTTTAATTTATGCTAACTGTCATGAATATGTGAACTGGTGGCGATACAAGACTATTGGTGTTCGTTTGTCGTTGTTTCTATCGAGTTTTTGTTTGAATGAAGTGGAATTAAGTTATGGAGTTGTTAAGTTATTGTTTTGGAGTAATTTTGTGTAGTTTTGAGGAAATTTGACGATAAGCTGTTGGTAACTATCATACCTACGTGATTTGTTGTTGTTTCTATTGGATTTTCATTTAAACGAAGCGGAATTAAGTCGTTAAGTTATTTTTTGGAGCACATTTGTGTAGTTTTGAGGAAATTGGACATAAGATGTTGTAAATCCAGTGAGTTCGTTGGAAGTTATGTTAGTTATCATATCCACGTGGTTTGTCAGTTGTTTTTATCAATTTTCATCCGGACGAAGTGGAGTAAAGTTGTTAAAATTTTGTTTTTGAAGCAAAATTGTGTAGTTTTAAAGAAATTTAACAGTAAGCTGTTGTAAATCCAAAGAGTTACTTGGAATTTTAATAAAATAATTAATCTGCTGTAACAGACACGGACTCGTTTCAATCTGGTTTAGGAAGCAAATCGAAGCCTTGCACAAAGTTTTTCAGGTTTCAATTCTAACTTGGCTAAAATCAGTATTGTAAATTTAAATTTTTTGTACTTTGTAATGTTTTTTTGAATTCAATGGGAATTATATATACTACATGATCTTTTGAAGTAAAAGATGTATCATATGGACTAATGGCTTGGAAATTAAAGTTTTGATACAGGTAAATCTTCACATAATCAAGATAACAACCATGATAACAAGGAGTACAGAATAGAACTACAGAAATGAGAAATGATTGTTTCATGAAAGTACAATGAACAATCAACACTAATGCATGATGTGTATTACTCCACATCAATTTTTGAGATATCTTTTTAACTTTGCATCTTTAGTTTCTATGCCATCTATGGTCATGATATAGGGGAGCCATTTTCTCCCATTTTGAAGAGCCATTTGTCAAGTAAAGTTATACGGTATACTAGAATGATTAAGCAAAATACATGATATATGATTTTTGCTACCATTTATCTTTATAAGTACACTTCTTTTAGTCACTTCTGCCTTCTGGTGTTCTTTCTGTCAGGTATGCTTGTATGAAGTTTGTTTTAGAACATGATTTTATCTTTTCTGTTTATAATAACAAGAAGCCTGCTTGCAATCTTAGTTTTTTTTATATCCGCCACTCCTTTCATAATAATTTTTTAAATTTAAATAGTAGTGCAGTGAGCATGCATATGTGTGCTTAATTTATCTTATAATTTTAGAGGATAACAGAAGTGTCACTTTTGTTTGTCTTTCCGGATATTATTACTGATGCTGCATGAGCTGCCTACAAAATTTATGATACTTGTTTAGTGATGTAGATATACGTATATAACACCATATTGCACAAATTCTGTATGAAAGGATTATAGGAACATGATATATGAGTCTTTACTTTTGATTTTCAACAAGATCAGTAGCAGTTGAATTGAGAGCTTGCAAATCTGTGTATTTTATGTTATGCATTAAATTTTTATCAAGTATTTGAGGCATAAGTCTCTGATATTGACATGAAAGCTGTTGTTTATTTTGTTAAATTTTGACACCACCTTTTCCTTTCTGTTTGTGTGTTTGTTATGCAGCACTTCTGGCTGTCCATTTGGTGAAGGTTGCCATTTCTCGCATTATGTACCTGGAGGGATCAAATCTATCAATCAAATGACGGGTGGTAACCCAGCATTACCCCCAACCATCAGAAACCCTATACTTCCACCTTCATTCCCGGACGGGTCATCTCCACCAGCTGTCAAAAGCCGCCTTTGCAACAAATACAACACTGCGGAAGGATGCCGGTTTGGTGACAAGTGTAATTTCGCCCATGGAGAATGGGAGCTAGGAAAGCCAACAGTCCCATCTCACTACGAAGACCCACGTGCTATGGGACCCGCACCCGGCAGCAGATTTGGTGGTGGTGCACCCCGGATGGACTTTAATCCAGCAGCCAACCATGCAGCAGCAGCAGCCGCTGGCTTTGGAGCATCTGCAACCGCCAAGATCAGTGTTGATGGTACCCTAGCTGGACCAATCATTGGTAAAAATGGAGTCAACTCCAAACAAATCTGTCGGTTGACTGGAGCCAAGCTTTCCATAAGAGACCATGAGTCCGACCCGAACCTTAAAAACATCGAGCTGGAGGGCACATTTGACCAGATCAAACAAGCCAGCCAGATGGTCCGTGAGCTTATAGTCAGCATAAAGTCTTCCTCAGGACAACTGCCACCACAAAAGAGCTTTGGTGGAGGTCCTGGTACAAACTTCAAGACCAAACTATGTGAAAACTTTGCAAAAGGATCTTGTACTTTTGGTGAAAGGTGTCATTTTGCACACGGCGCTGAAGAGTTGCGCCAAGCGGGTGTTTGATGTTTCAACTTTTGACCCGTCGTGATTTGTTTAGAACATCATCTTGTGTCTGCATTGTGCCAACATGTTTTGGAATCTGAGAAGTTGAGGATATTAGACAGTTATGACCTTTTAATTTTCTTGCTTAGGTTTTTCTTTTTCTTTTTACTATTTCAGTATTAGCAGTTTGTTTTAAATTGGTCTTCTGTTATTATTATGGTATGTGTGTTATCAGCAATTCAACATTGTGCCATGGGAACCTATTGTTTTGAATTTGATCATAGTTTGGTCAAGTCAAAGACATGTATCAAGTTTGATTAACTGTGTTGTCAAACAGCTCCTAAACGAAAAGGATCGAAATATTTTTATCAACTTGTCATCACAAAAAATCAATATACTCTTAGTTTACTTGAAAGTAAACTGAGGTCTTGTCAAAGAAAACGGATGCATCTGTTATTGCAATTGTAAAAGTTGGCCCCTAGCGTTCTTGTTATGCATATCGGTTTTTCAACTGGTGAATGTCATGACAACTATGCAACGACTTTTCAGTTGATGTGGATGTCATGAAGACTACTTTGACATGAAACACTGTTTATATACATAACTTAAACCAACTTATATGAGTGTTTTTGCATGTTTGGGACGTGATTATTAAATTTTGCTCTGCTTATAGGGTAACGAGTGAATATTTTGTTAATTTTTTGAGCACATGTATTTTAAACAATTTCTTAGGCTTAATATATTAAAACCCGGATTATGAGACTTTTATGTAAAGTAAAAAGTGCTAGATTTTGTATGATACCACCCTTAACTGATTATATTTGTTATTTAGAGCTCTATTTATGATTTTTACACCTTTTAGCTAGTCATCACGGACTAAGAGTCGTCTGTCGTTGTTGTATTAGTGAGAACCAAACTTGCTTTTCACATGTGAGCAACACTTGCTGATCATCTTTTGTGGTGAGAGTGACTTTAACTCGGTATTTCCAACCAGTGGTTTCACACAACACATTCACACATTTCTGCTTCACTTCTCTTTCATTTATGATGCATTTGACCTCAAAATTTGCATGATTTCAGATCTCAAAGAAACATAACAAACAAACATTATCATCTATGAAATGAAAAACAACAATAAATTTCTATCAATACAAAATTTGATTGATCATAATTAAACAATTAACAATAGCACTGGTTAGTTTCCTTTCGCCTTCTTTCTTTTCTTAGACTTGTTCTTTGCATGAAAGTTTCCTTTCCTTTTGGATGATTTATCAAATGCCTTCTGCTTGCGCTTTCCTTGTTTCAGAGGTTCAGCTTTCGCTTTGACATCTTCTGTTTCATTCAGATCATCATCATCATCATTGTCATCATCATCAACACCATCACTCATCGATTCATCATCATCTGAACTGAACACTAAATCCTCCACAACATCTTCATCATCAGCAGCCTTCTTACCGACACCCTTCTGTTTCTTTCCATTCTTTTGCTTTGTATCATCTTCAAGATTCTTGGCCCTACAACTCAATAATAAGATTACTTTAAGAACGCTTTATGCGTTTAAATAAAATTTGGAAGATGTTTGACCCGTTTGATCCATTTCCTATTTAGTTACATCAATTGGTTTAAATCATCTTGACACATTAGAGATATAATAAAACCCAAATGAACCCATTTGCGTATAACTGAGTCAAAAGCAAACAACTCCAGAAACCGACGAAAGAAAGAGAGACTGGCTTAGAAAGACATACTTGTGTTCGCCACTCGGTAGCCAAGAAGAACTAAAGACAGCAGCACCATCCACGTTCAGATCATCATCATCGTCATCGTTATCATCATCATCTTTGTTTGCTCTCTTTTTACCAAAGATTGAAGCTTTTTCACCGACAATTACACTGTAAAACACATACGCCAAATAATTACCAAGACCCTTATGAAAAACTTTTAGCAATGCCTGACATGTGATTTCTTGCATACAATTAAAAATCTTAAGCAATACTCAAAAAATGAGATTTCTTATATACAATTGAAAATTTACAGCAACACCCAAAAGTGATATCTTGCAAACAATTGAAAAACTTAAGCCTCACCCAGAAATATGTGAAAGTTATACGAACCTGGACTCAACCAACGAGTCATTTCTTTGTTGTGCTTTTTGACGCAATGTGGCAACATATTTAGATAGGGGACTTGAAGCCTTCTTTTTCTCATCCTGTTTCAAGATAAACACCATTCCTAATGAGACTTCACATACATTTATCAATATAATTACATCTCTAATGGCAGTAAAAGTGAAAATTCAAACCATTTACCTAATACGGTTTGATTTAGATTTATATCACAACTCTAATGATTTGAATGGGTAAAATGATAACAAATCAAATGATAAACGGGTAGGAAATTGCCTAAATTGTATTCATATACTTACAATCACTTAAGATGATTTTATTCAAGAAACTTATTTTAGCATTAGCAATATACTCTCTTATCAATTTTAATACATGAATTATGTAAGAAAACAAAATAATAGGAAAGAAAATGTTCATACTCCATATGTCAACCTGACTCGACATGTTTCACCAGCACGGAGATCAGTGTTGGAAAAATCGGATCTAGGCGCCGATTAATCGGCTAGTAATCGGAAATCGGATGTAGACCTTTGCGATTTCATGTAATCGGAGACATTAATCGGGAATCGGTCCAAGTCGGTCAAAGGCGGAGCAAATCGGAGCACATCGGACCAAATCGGTCAACGGCGGAGCAAATCGGTCAACAGGTCACCACTTTAAAAACCCAACAAATCGATATTTTATCATCAAATTAAACCTAGCCGTCACTTTCACCAGTCACCAAACCGAAACTTATCACCAAATTGAAGAAGAAATCGTCGATCTAAACCATCGAGGAAGAAGATTGAGGGCGTTCGGCGTCCACTGGTCCACACTCGGCATCCACACTCGGCGTCCACACTCGACCATCGAGGAAGAAGACTGTCACTGAGGGCGTTCGGCGTCCGACTGTCGATCGAAGTATCGAACAGGTGTGTTACTGTGTTCTATGTTGATATGTTCTTAGTTTCTAATTTCTTTACCCTGAATTCCTAAAATAGATGATTGAGGGTTGAGGGTGTCATCGAACCAGTATGTTGTATCATTCATGTATGTATGTTGACTGTTGTAAGTTTAAGTTGTATGTTCTTATGTATCATGTATGTATGTTGATTGTTGAGTGTTGGTAACTTGTATGTTCTTATGTATCATGTATGTATGTTGAATTGTTGAGTGTTGACTAGATTACTAGATGATGAATTTTGAACTAGATTACTAGATGATGAATTTTGAACTACTTGATCTTCTATTTGAACTAATATGACAATATTTGAATCTCAATTTGCTATGTTTAAGCTTAATTTTCTATGTTTAAGTTTAACTATTTATGTTTGAACTATGCTATATATATTAGTTATAAAAAATTACATATAAAAAATCCGATCCGATTAATCCCGATTAATCCCTAGTTCCCACCTCACCGCTCGACTAGCGCCTAGCGATTTTTACAACACTGACTGAGATATCTAACCCTGTTTTGGCCATTAGATTGCATCATCCAAAAATCATAGTATTATTCTAATAAATTTATCTCAATCATATTTAATACATTAACTATATTTTCAAAACTAAAAACAGTACAAAAGAGTGCTTGCAAGCCAACGCAGCCCATTTTGTACTCACACTAAAAGTTAGCCCATTTTCATCATTTGGGTCCTTTACCCAACCAACCCGTGTTCCCACCTCAACTAATCAGACTTGTTTTTGAACTCCAATATTGATACCTCTGGCTCCTTCAATCTCATTATTGAAGTAAATATTAAAAACAAATAGAGATCAGATAACGCATACCTCCATTAACGATGATGCAGCAGGATCATTAGGTAAATATGAAATTGACATTCGCATTTTGTTAGTAAACTCAGAGTTAGCTTCAATCTGTGCATCATAAAACAATCAAAACATTAATTTTAGACTATTCACCAGTATCAAGAAACACCATAGGATGAAAATGTTGGCTCACCTCACGAATTAATTGCCTCATTTCACGACGAAATCTCTCAACTTTTGTAGATTTGCAGAAATTACGCAAGCGGACAGCAGGAACAAAAGAAAGCTCAAAGAAAGCAGGTGAATAACTCCATTGTGACAAATGTTCAGCAAGTTCTTCAATAATAGATAAAACACATGCTTCTTGAAAAGATCGCGTCTTAATAGTTGCCTTGCTAACCTGGTAATTTCAGAATTCAAATCCATTTAGAAAGATGAAGAGCTTATCCATATAATTACAAGTGGCAGTATTGGCCAATTTTCTTATGAATGGATTGATCAGGGTAACTTTTTTTTAAATCTCTAACGGGTCAAAAGAAAATATGAGCTAAAAAGAAAACAGGTTGAAAGTAGCCTATAAAGTGTAATATTAAAGCATAAAACCTCCTAATATAATTTGTGCAAAGAGTTACTTTATTATTAAAATGAAGATTGGATAAAATGGTAACCAACTTCCCTCAAATTCCTGTTATAGGCGATTAGGTGATATAATATTATCTCACCTAAAAAGATACAAACTTTCAAAAAAAAATTATATAATGTAGGGAATTTCTCGTATTGAGTAACCAAATTTAAGTTGTGTTCTAGTGAAAATGGTCATTCGCCATCTACATCCAACTAACTACTTAGTAAAGTCAAGTTCACCAGTCACATAGCATGACAAAAAGTTGAAATTTCATACATCCTAATGAGAGAATAATACCTATAATACACAATTACACATTTAAAGTTCTTAGCTTTTTATGTAACTAGCACTTTTCAAAATAATTTAAATCTTCAAATCATATTTAACACACTAAAATTCAGCATTTTGGAAAAAAATGTGTAAGTTTAACCCAACCAAAGCAATTTCAACCTATGCCAATATTTACCCATTTAGACTTTTATCCAAACAGCCTGAATAACTGATTTTGTCAATTATAAGCATAATTAAGAAAGATAAAAATCATTCAAAAAAGTTACCCTTAGAATAGAGTGCAAGTCAACAGCCTTTCCAACACCTCCAGTTGGCGGTCTATGTAATTCTTTCATATCCAGCATGTCTGTAAGCAACACAGCAACTGGAATAAAAGTATTTGTAGCAGCAGCAATCTGATTTAGCATCCTAATGCACCTTAATCTGAGGGGAAGATATCGTGCAGTTGGGACCAGTCGCACGACTCCTGAAATTATCTGAGTTAATGGATACGCGAGGGGTTTAAAATCAACTTCTGTACCATATGCGCAAATGGCCCCTGTCCAAAGCTGAAGGCAGTTCATAAACTTCCATTCATAAACTTTCCTGAATATTTCCTGTTTAAGAAACATAGCAAAAAAGAGATTATTTGATTTTGAATAACAAAAAAAATAAACTGTACTAAAAGGGGTCATAGAAGATGGAGCTTGGATGAGTTTTTTATTGTTTAAAGTTGTAATAAACATATAATCAGCAGTTTGAATGTTTGGATGTGCATTTTGAAAGTAATTATATGATTTTGAGCAATTATAAATGATATAGAATGTAAATAATTATATGATTATGTTTAAAAAGGGGGTAAATACATAACTTCATTTGACCATTTGATAATCAATTTTATTAGCAGTTAGTATGAAAGTAACTCTCATTTGGTGAACTAATCTGAAGCAGAATGTGTTTATCCAAACATCAAATACCGATTATTGCAACCACAAGTCACAAGAATCAGATAATAAATTTTGAAACACAAATCCAAACACCTCCATAACCAATGGTAAAATTTAAAAATAGAATGACTACATGCCTTTCTTTTTGTGGCAAATGCTTCACGTAAAATCATAGCTAATTGGCGTATGAAAACAAATGCATGTTGATATGCAGATGGAAGATCCACCCTAAAAAGCTCATTGACACAATTTCCAAGAAAGTGTACGTGTTGAAGTTTTGTTGCATTTACAAAATGGCAGTTCAAAACGTACGCTTTGTATATTCCTTTGAAACATTCATCTATACAATCAGAACCAAGCCGGATGCATATATCTCTTAAAAACAGTAAAGAGACTATTGGTAATGCACCTCCTCCAGTACTCCAGAAATGAAGAACAACCTGAAAAGCAAAATGAAAAAAAAGAGAAGGTTAATAAATTATAGGAGAGATGACATGAAAACAAACTTTGATCAACTTTCAAGTTTCAACACAATTAACTCGTCTAGCATGTTAATCCTTTTAGCTAAATTCTTTATACATTACTCATTGGAAATATAACTACCCAAATCTAACCATCAATAAGTAAAGCATACCTTTATATACTTCCTTAGTAGACTTGGAAAAGCAGCAAGAAATACAGACGAATACTTTAGGCGTCTTAATGTAAAAGCAATCATATCAGTGTCGGTCATTTGATTTAAAACATGAAGAGCATTACCAAGATACGCCTTCACTAAATGATTGTAATTTTTCCATGTTCGTGTGTTCATTAAGTCAAGAATCATTTCCTTTTTTCCGCCAGAAAGTGGAAGCTTCAAGATTGTTCTAAAGATTGCATCCATTTCACTTAGTACAAACAATAAGATCTTATTGAAGACAGGAAATGACATGGAAGTCAACTTTGACTCGTTATCATCATCACCACAATGGCAAGCACTCCTAAATGCTCTCATAATATTACGAATTGCACCAATTCTACGTTCTTCGCGAATAGATTTACACCATGAATCTACCATTTCGCTTGTTATTGTTTTTATAACTTCTCTTTTTGACACAACATCAGTGTGATCCGTTTGATCATTTTCTTCATCTTCACCTTCATCTTCTTGTAGGTCTTCATCACCCACGTCAGTTTCAGCATCATCCTACACATGATCACATAAAAATATAATCAAAATAAGCAAATAATAACATATGCATGAAAGAAAACTATATTTCTGATATCGAGCAAAAAAAATACAACTAGAACAGTAACGCGATATAGAAGCTCTGTATACTTGACTTACATCATCATCATCAAATTCCAAAAGCTCTTTGTCATGTTCCTTCAAAAATTCATAAAACTCCGGATCCTGAAAGCAAATAATAAAAGATTCAGATATTCAATCAACACTAGAACAGTAACTAAATTGATAAAAAAACTGAAATTGTTTCACCATATAATAACCTCCAAATTAACTTACTTTTGCAAAATTATCAAGGCCATAAGTCAAACTTGATTTCATATATTTCAAACATAAAAAATGTGGCTTTCCAAAAACCATAATAAGGGGCAAAAAATCTGAAGCATTGAACAAGATTCTTCTTCAGACTGTTCATCCTGTAAGGATGTATGGTAAAAGTGATTAAAAATAACTTCTCAATAAAACTGATATTCATCTTACGGTCTTGCAATTAGGGTTTAGGGTGTAAGCCAACAGATTAATGGAAATCTATGAATTAACTTGCTTTGCAAAATTATCAAAGCCATATGTCAATCTTGCTTTCATATATTTGCAAACATAACAAATGTAAGCATCCAAAAACCATAAGTGACAAAAAATCTGCAGCATTGAACAAGTTTCTTCTACAAACTGTTCATCCCAAAACATGGTATTGTTAAAGTAATTAAAAATAGCATCTTGATGAAGTTGCACAGAGTCTTGCAGCCACGTAGGTTAAGGGTTTAAGCCAACAGATTAATGGGTATCTATAAATTATACTCACCTTCTCTGAAAGCCTTTGTAACTGATTCTTGTGCTCTCTAGCATTCTCCACAGACTTTAAAGATACTTCCTCTGTATTATCTTCCTTATGATCATCTCTTTCAGAATCTTTCTTCAGTTTCTTGTCTAAAATCAGCATAAATAAGAACAAAAAACAGTATCAGAATCTTCTTTTGCAGCACAAAAGAGTTAATTAAACGAAATTGAAGAACTTGAAGGGAGAATTAACCTTTTTTCTTTGAACCCATGTTGTTTATAGCTTATGGGGTCGTGAAGGTGGCTGACGGATGAAGCAGAAGCAGCTGCAATTGCTCAGGTGAACGGAGGCGCTGAGGGATGCACGGCGGAGCTTTTATGCCTTAATATTTGGGCTTTTGGGTGGTTATCTGTTGGGCTTTTCTTTTAGGGGCTATTGAGATTTTATTTGGACCATAGAACAACTATTCAAGTGTGTGACCCATAATGAGATTAGTCGTGGTTGCTAGGGTAGAGGTGCGTAAATCGGGTTTTTTATCTGAACCGGGTCGGGTTTAAACCGAACCAGGTTCAAGTCAAAGTTTTTTGAACCGGGTTTGACCAAAACCGGGTCGGTTCCGAAACCGGTTTCAGACCAATAAAACCTAACCCGGTAGGAACCGGTCCGGCTCGGTTCCAAACCGGTTCGGGTCCAAAAACCGGTTCCAAAAAACCGAGCTGGAATGTTCAAAGGAATGTATAATTGGTTTTATATAAAAGTTGAAAGGATTTGTTTAAATACTGACCATCTGCACTATTACCTAACTTTCAATTCTTGATCAAGTTTTGCCGATTGTGATGGCCGATTGGGTTAGGGGAGGGGGGAGGCTGAGATTGCAGTCGAATTTTATGGGTTTCCTTAGATTAGGGTTTAAATGTAGAAAACATGTAAGGGTAAAATGGTAATTTTAGGTATTAAAAAGAAGTGTAAAAAAATTGGTCACTTGCAAGGCTCGAACTCACGACCTGAGGTAACAGTCGCGCGTGACCACTAAACCAACTTCAAGAATCTATCAATGATACTAAAAGGTTCACCACCTGAAAAAATATGGGTTCGCTTCAATTTTCGGTATTATACGATACATTACCCGCTCAAAAATCAATAGGGTCACCTGACCCCATACCATCAGCTGTAGTTCCGCCCCTGGGCCTGTATTGTCATTTATTAATGGGAGTTACAACTTGCCCAAATATATGTTTTAATCATGCTAAAATTTATGTAAATGGATTTTAGCATTCTGGGTTTAATTTTTGTATATTGTCAACCAGTTGTATCTGAGTTTGTGCATTCATCTACAACAGTTTGAAGATTATTTCTTTTGTTGTTTCGTTGTAATTGAAGTATTTTGCAGGCATTATGAATGGTGTGATTTATTGGAAATAACAATGATAACTAATGTAACCAGACTATTGGCTGAGGAAGAAGTCCCCACTATTATGGGTTTTACAATTTCAGGTATATTGAGCAATTTCATCTTAGAGTCTTGCCAATTGTATTGATTATTGACATATTCTGGTTCACTATCATCATTTTCATTCACAATATCACGTCATGTTCTTATATTTTCAAATTCCATGCAATCGTTCTGTTTTTAGACATGATGCTGCTCGCTTGTGAAGTTGTTTCAACATACTAAGCTAAGATAATTTGAATAAAAATCTCTACAAATTCAAAATTCATACATAAATTCACCACAAACAATCGATTGAATTCATCAATTTGAACGTTCAAAGTGTTGGATCATACATATATCCGCAATTGATCATCAATCTGCTGTAATCGGTAGTTTTTTCACGTTTTCCGTTAGCGAATTGGTGTTTTAGGGTTCTGAGTTGAGATTTTGTTTGAACTGAAGATGA
Source organism: Flaveria sonorensis (assembly GCA_025506505.1). Lineage (NCBI taxonomy): Eukaryota > Viridiplantae > Streptophyta > Magnoliopsida > Asterales > Asteraceae > Flaveria > Flaveria sonorensis. The sequence continues at coordinate 39,687 of JACCIY010000695.1, forward strand.
TAATCACTGTTAGAGGATGAATCGTTCATTCACACGTAAACTCACATCAACAGTCGTTTAGATTCATCAATCTGAACGTTCAAAGTGTTGGATGATACATATATCTACAATTCTTCATCGAACTACTGTAATTGATTGTGATTTAGGGTTCTGAGTTGAGATTGTGTTGAAAATTGAGTTCATACATATAATCACATTTACAATCGATTAGATTTGAATGTTCAAAGTGTCGGATCACACGCTTATATGCAATTGATCATCGATTTGTTGCAATCGGTTGTTCTTTCACCTTTTTCGTTAAAGAATTTGTGTTTTAGGGTTCTGAGTTGAGATTGTGTCGAAAATTGAAATTGAAGATAATGGATCAGTGTTAGATGATGAATCATTCGCAGTTAATGAGTATGGGACAGCCGATGCAGGTTATAAACAATCAAAACTCTCAGATGATGATGAACTCTCAGTTGATTAATCATTCTCATATGATGATGAATCGTTCGCAGTGGTTGAACAATCGAATTAAAGGTCACACGAAGCCACGAAACAACAGAAATTGGAAGATGAAGAAATCAAACAACAATAATCGAAATGAATCATCAGTTAGTATCAACAATGGAGGTAATCTAACGAATGTTAGTGGTGGTGTAGGTTATTATGCACCTACATTGAACGAATTACACCAACAGAATCGATTGAAAGCTAGAAGACACATTTCAAAGAAGAAGTTCAACCGCAGTGGTAGTAAATCAGCCCCTTTTGCTCCGAGGAACACGACGTCCTATCTCATTCGTGCGAAAAAAGCCGGTGGAATCACCTCTCTGGTGTCACCATGTCCTGTTACACCTGCGGTACTCCCTACGCCTATTTTTTCGCCATGTTGTGAGGTTTTAGTTGATGTGGCTAAGGAAGAATGGGGTGTCGATGGTTATGGGTCAATGAAGGGTTTAATTAGGCTTAGATCCCCTGGCAATGATGAGGACTGTGGGTCGAGTGAGAGCGATGTGGAGGAACATTTGGAGGTTGAGGGGAGGTTGGATCATGATTTAAGTAGGTTTGAGATGATTTACCCGAGCTATGGTGGTCTTGATCATAGTAGCTATGTGTTAGAGAACCGAGTTGATGATCAAGATACTCATATAGCGCAATTGAAAGAAGAGAACTTGATGTTGACGGGTAGGTTGTTCTTGATGGAAAGGGAGTTTGATAACTTGAGAACCAGATTGCAGTGTTTGGAGATGCAGAGACGAGGGGCACACGCGTGTGTCAAAGAGGTTGTGGAGAATGACTCTGAGAATGATAGCGCGAGTCGTGGTTATGGTAGGTCAGTTGAAGATGATAATGGGCTTTGGAAGAAAACAGTGTTGATAACAAAGAATCTAACAGTGGAGATGTTGCTGCAGATGTTCACATGGAAGATGGTGATCATAAAATCAAAGAGAACACAAATGATGTGATGAAAGATGATCATGTAGATGGGATAGCCGAAGAAATCGATAGGGGTGTGAATCAGTGAGTAATGTGTATGGGTTTGTGTTGATTTGAAGCTTCCTTTTGCTAACAAGAACTAAAGTTTCAGTTTTGTAGATTCACTTCAGTTGAATGGGGAAGAAAACAGTGAACTACCATAGGTTTGCTTCTGAGTTCTTGATTTCATACCAGAATATTTGATTTGAGCTTTATGCAAGTGAATCTTGTGTAAATCTAATGGTTTTAAGTAATATTGTGTCTTCTTTTATCAATGGTTTGATTGTTGGGATTGCTTCATATTTTATTTTTTTTTTTCTTGAAGCATTTGGTGTGGTACTTTGGGGTTGTGGTATTGATTGCTAGGGTTCATTTATCTCTGCATGAGAGGGTATGAAATAGATGCAGATGTATACATGAACTGAAGATTAATACTGCGGCATTTATGAGACTCATATATTGTTATAATGGTTGGTTGGTTGGTTGGTTTTCTTGTTTTTATTTTCATTTTTGAAATTAAATAATTAAATAAATGTACACATTAAGAAAACTACCTTTTTGATATAGAACAATGTCCAGTGGTAAGAATCTTGGATTTTTTTTAGAAGACCCAGATTTGATCATTCTTGGGTGCATCTTGTGGCAGCCTGCGCACACGCGATGATCACTCACAACGTTAAAGGTCTAGATAATAGCAAAGTGTGAATTATAGGGCAAAGATATAGTTTGAAGGCCACGTTTACTTAACTCTAACACTCATTTTCTTGATTTATAACGTTCATCAAGTACCTTTGTGACAATGTTATGAACATATTATGGGCTTTTAGAAGTACCAACAAGTTGCAAAAAGTCAAAAATTACTTGAGACCCAACATGGGGAGCCCAACAGGAACTCTTTTAAATCTAAACAAAAATTTGGTTGGAGGCTTGGAGTTTTGAGATAATAACCTTTTAATCATGGTAAGTCCAATAATATAGTGTTCTTTTAAGTGGTAAGGATTCAAATCTAGTTCTCTTAAATGGTAAGGATTCAAGTCCAATCGTTAACATACAGTGTAGCTTAAATGTAAATTATTGAGCTTGTGCAATCAAATGCTCTAACACACAGCTATGGACCATTTGTTATTAATGAGTGTACGAGTTTACCCTCAGAAAAGATGATAAAAGATCATGGTTCGTTTATTATAACGTTTGATGTATTCTTTTGCAATGGCGAAGTATCATTGGGGCTGGGGGGGCCGCCGCCCCCCCCCCCCTCTTTTTTTCGTCGGTAATGTTAACTTTTAGTCCGGTAATATAAATTTATGGTCTGGTAGTGTAAATTTTTATATAAATATGAAGTTCGCCCCCCCAAAAAAAATTAATTCCGCCCCCGCCCCCCTACGGGGGTGTTTAAGCTCCGCCACTGTTCCTTTGTTACTTAGAAGTGGTAATATACAATGGGATTTCATAACAACTTAAACCGCCGATCCTAAACCCTAAACCCTAAACTGTAAATCGATCTTGTAATTCAGAAGACTTCTGATATTGTTCCAATGGTTCGGTATCTTCACAAACCAAGCTCTTGTCCATTACTTCTCTTTTAATGAGTATAACTAACTTATATTTTGTTCACACTCATTGAATGGAACTCATGCTCTTGAATAAAAAAGATTTATGGTTGATTGTTAAAAAGACAAATGAAGGACTATTGAAATATTTTCTGGTAAATTTGTTAAAAAACAATTGAATGATCTTTGATGTGTCAATAAGTTATCCCTCAATGCCACATATGTTATTTGTGAACCACAATGATAGAAGTAGAAACCAAATCAAATTAACGACACAACTACACAAATTTGTCTGTAACAAAAAGTTTGGGCCGATGGTTTTAATGTATTTAGTGAGTTATCCATCTCATAAGGTTGAATGTTCAAGGCTCATAGTGGACAAATTTGTTTATGGCGAACTCATCTTTTATGCACTACCTGGATTCGTGTCGCAAACAAGTTATACGTACACGACTCTTCACATCAAATAGCCCACGTGCAAACTCGTTGTCATTTCATCCTAGGACACCAACTCGTGTAGCAAACAAGTTAGTCTAATCTTAAAGTTTCTCCGAGAATTTGATTTATTTAATATTATCAAAGTAAAAACTAAGTAAAGTACTATATACGTTTTTTTTAAATAAAGACAACAACTCCCATGACATCACTCATGTTTTTTTTTATTACTATGTGAATAACAATACATATGCAAATCTAATACCATTGCAAGTATGATTCACAAATCTTGATGGGAAAACGAATGAGAAATTGATACCCTAACCAAATACCTTTATCTTTAAGCCATATAAACTCAATTTTCAGGTATCTATTACATATACATGTAAAAGAGAATTAACGAATTATATACTCAAACAATGGATTAAACAAAAGAGACGTATAAAAGTGCAAGTGTATATTGAAGGTCAACTACCCCTGTTGGGTTGGCGGGCTAACAAAATGGCATGATTCATTGTCCTTTTCTTTTCATCAAAATTATTTATATAATTTTCTTGTAAATAATACCTCTAATTTTTAAATTCCGTTTAGTAAGTTATATAATATTAATTGAAAGTTCTTTTATTTTAATAAAATCATTCAACTATTTAGTTATTTTTTATAAAATAAAACAATTATAAAACGTGATTATTATTTAGTGATATTTTTCTTCGTGTTACTTTTAGTAGAATTCTTTTGTTATAAAATCACAGGTGTTGGCTAATGATACCACATACTTTTGGGTTATCATCTACTCGATCTGTCCTTATAGGCGAAAGCCACCTCCTTGACAGATTACGGAGCTATCTAGCTTCTCTTAATGCCAAATGGTAGAAAAACCGTTTTCCCGAGTTGACTGGATGATTACTATCAAAGAGTTGGTGAACATTATTCCGACTCATAGCACTAAAATGACAATGACTCCCGGTCTTTGGTCAATCCAGGCTGATGCTAGAATGGCTTTTCCTTGCTTTAGGTTAAGCTTGAAAATTTAAATATTAAATAATAATCAAGATTCATATATGAATAATTTAAATTATTTAATATATATTTTTAAACATCTATAAAAAATACAATATCAGAGCACACAATGGAAAGCTGAATGTTCTTTTCCACAAAAAATTAAATTACTTTAATGAACTCTTACAAAATTTAGTTTCTACTAAATAAATATTTCCCTGTTTTTTTTAATATTATATATTAAGGTAAATTGGATTTTAATAATCCAAATTATTACCTATTGACTGATAATAATTCATACTATCAATTTGGTCGCTAACACTTATAACTTTCACTTTTATTACCAACAACAACCCCAATAACATAGTTTTCAAATTTTTACGCTCGATTTGTATCTATTTTAGTCTCAGCTTGTATGTTTCTTAATTTTATTCATAATTGTTGTTGCGAACCGAATCGAGTCCAAATCACACGTCAAAAATTAAAAATTATGTCATTAGGACTATTGTTGGCAATAAAAGTGAAAATTGAGAGTGTTAGCGGCCAAATTGATAGTATGTATTATTATCGGTAAATAGCTAATATTTTAGATTGTTAAAATCCAATTTGCCTAATATTAACAATAGAAACACATTTTCATTTTTAAAATTTGGTCGTAGTTCAAGTTTCTAAAAGTTTGTAAATTATTATCGTTCACTAATTTCAACTAATTTCTAAAAAAAGTCAAAACTAATTTTGAATAAAGAACAAATTAACGCCCCTTGGTCATACTATAAGTTATATTAATTTTTATATCATACAACTCCTTAACAAAAAAGTATAACTTTTAAAAAACTCACTTGTAATATGAAAATAACAATTGTTTTATTCTTAAAACATAAAACTGCATTATAGAATCTAAGTAAGATATAGTATTATTGTCATTATAAACATCATCGTTCTCCTTACCATTATCTCCTTCTTGCCGGAGATAATGGAGGAGGTAAAAGAGGCCCTATTGTCTCCGGCAACACTGGGTGGTGGTCGCCAGAGACAGCAACTGAGTCGCGGGTACTCATTAAACTTGCTAAGAAGCGAGTTCTTGAATCTGTTACCTGATAAGGTCCGTTCAAGTGTAGATACCGAGTCTACTCATTTCGCGCTATCATCTTCGTTGACTCAAGGTTCTGATCATACATCTATCCTCTAAGTTCTATAATTCTTTCGAGTTTCACCATTGTTGCATTGTTGAAGGTTTGTTCAATATTATAATATGTTTGTAGGTGAAAAGGAGTATTATGAGAAGCAATTTGCTACATTGAAGTCTTTTGAGGAGGTTGATGCTTTGATGTCATCTGATCATGGGATTGATGAGGGAGATACGGATGAACAGATTCAGCAAGAAAGAGCTATGAAGATATCTAATTATGCCAATATTCTGTTACTCGCGTTTAAGGTGAGTTATCATGATTGTTTGAATGTTTAAAGCGAATTGGTTAGATTTGTCGTTGTTAGTTTTCGAATTCGAAATTGAAAATTGTTCCGTTTGCCTCCGAGTCAAGAGTTTGACTTATTGTGACACGTTAGGCAAATCCTTGTGCGTTGGTTCATAGGAGAAAAATTGAGTCATAATAAATGTGTGGCCTTAAATAGTAATCATGCCCAACCACTCATACCAATCAATGTTATTTGTATCGCTAGTAAAGACCTGCTTGTTACTTTTTGGTTGTTTGAGTGAAGACTACCCATGATGTCACACCCATGAGTGGCCCACGCCTAAAGAAACTAAAGCCCTAGCTTTAAACTTTAAACCTCCAATTTATATAGGGCCTTAAATTTTTGCAGAAATGAATTATATATATGTGGATTGGAATGATAATTTGGGCTTTGGTCTAAAGATATTCATAAAAAGTATTAAATACATTAACACTTTTTAGTTCCATTATTGTCGGTGCCTACCCCGGATAAAAGATGATGATTTGTAATGTAAAAGAGAGATTTTAAAAAAACCACAATGTTATAAGAAAACTAAAAAAAAAAATCGGTCACATAATTTAATAATTTTTTATCACTACTCTCTATATAAATAGGGTATGGATTAAATGAAAACCATGGTTTTATGTATACGTAACCATTTTCATTCGACATAGTGTTACGTATACGTACGACTCTTTATTCTCGTATGTACCAAATACTTAAATAACATTTTAACAATTAAAATAACAAAAAAGTTCTGAATTATGTTAGTGGTTTCCGTAGTTTTTTGGTTTTCACATAACTATTGGTTTTCTCAGGAACCCTCCCTTTATAATGTAAACTTTAGAAATGCCCCTGACTCTTTGATCACTTAGGGTCCAAAACAAATTTATAAGTTTTGAGACGCCCTGGTCACACCTCCTTAGTTTACACTCACACCAACCCAAGCCTGAAAGATGTAAGTGATATTTGAGGTCGAACATTCTTTATGACCCAGTATCCCATCTGGATAAAATAAGATAGAACTTTTCCTAATGTGTCACAAGTTTCCTGGAAATATAAAAATGGATTAAAACATAATTATATGTTGTCTGTTTTCCTAGTTGATGACAATATTGTATACCGCATATTACAGATCTTTGCTACAATAATGACCGGATCCATCGCGATAGCCGCATCGACACTGGACTCCTTACTTGATCTAATGGCTGGTGGCATCCTGTGGTTCACTCACCTTTCTATGCAAAGCATCAATTTATACAAGTACCCTATTGGTAAACTCAGGGTGCAGCCTGTGGGAATCATCATCTTTGCTGCAATCATGGCTACACTTGGTATGTTACACATTGCAACAAACACCACTGATCAGTTATTTGATTGTTAATTCTATGATCTTGATATAAGTACTAAGTGAAATGTTAAAGAAAGTTAAATCTTGAATTCTTTTAGGCTTTCAGGTGTTGATTCAGGCTGTAGAACAATTACTTGAAAACAAACCTGCAGAGAAGATGTCACCAATGCAGTTGATATGGTTATATATTATCATGTTAACTGCAACTTTTGTCAAACTCGTGTTATGGTTATACTGCAGAAGTTCAGGAAATGAGATTGTTCGTGCCTACGCGAAGGTTAGTTTTCTGTTAATGAAACTGTTGATGATATTATGGTGATGAATGGGAATTTTGAGTATTATCTCTAACACAAATGTGTACTGTTAACAGGATCATTACTTTGATGTGGTGACTAATGTAGTTGGGTTAGTTGCTGCTGTTCTTGGTGATAAATTCTACTGGTGGATCGACCCGTTTGGCGCTATTATTCTTGCGGTTTACACGATTGTTAACTGGTCTGGAACTGTCAAGGAAAATGCAGGTAACTGCATCATTCTAGTTTTTACTTTTTTTCTTTATTATTAATAAATATGTAACATCATCTGCTAGACCTTGATGTGTTTAAGGCATTAAGCTATTGGGAGCAAGATGTGCGGGTTGGACTGGTTGACCCGTCAAGATTTTAGCGGTTTTTTACATTAAAGTTAGACTTAAATGAGCTCGAGTTATTTACACTAAAGTTAGACTAAAGTTTTTATAACAAAAAAAACTTACCAGGTCAACATCTTTAAACACTTGGGGTAAAAATCTCACAAGTATGAGTATTTTAAATATGTTTTATCATGGAAAATAATTAGATACATTGGTTTTTTATGATATTAACCTATTAATGATCGATATTATTACAATATGATCGCACAGTTTCACTAGTCGGAGAGTCAGCACCACCTGAAATCCTGCAAAAGCTAACTTATCTCGTCACAAGGCACCCGAAAGTGAAGCGAGTTGACACAGTACGCGCGTACACATTTGGAGTTCTATACTTCGTCGAGGTTAGTGTTTATGGTCACTAAATGTGAACTCCTTATAATTTGATCTTTTTAGTGACTATTTTTCTTGCATCAGGTTGATATTGAACTCCCAGAAGATTTATCACTTAAAGAAGCCCATGATATTGGAGAATCACTGCAAATTAAGATTGAAAAACTTCCAGAGGTTGAACGAGCATTTGTTCATCTAGACTTTGAGTGTGATCACAAACCAGAGCACTCGGTTCTAACCAGGCTACCCGATAGTGACCCTTGAGCCGTGAGCCATGAGCATCTGATGGGTGGTTCATGAACCAAATGTGCATTTCTTTTTATGCAATCAATTTGGATTGTAGTTATGTATGTTAAGCCAAAAAGTGTCAATAAGTTAAGTACAAGAGATGTTTAATTTTTAATCTCATATGTTCATCGGGGATGTCTACAAGTTAATAATCATCTTATTTGTTTTATGAAATGCATAAACATTTTGAATGATTTCTTTGGTGAAATGGCAGCGAAGTATCGGTCATATATGTAGAATTTGTGTAACAGAAAGTGCACGAGGGCAAACGCTGTTGATTAATCTTGACGGGTTATGGATATGGGTTGCTGGTTTCGGGTTTCGGGTCAATGGAGTTTTGTTTTACATGTTGGGGTTGGGCCACTTGGCCCAGATGCACTCATTCTTGTACTTACGCATAAGACACTTTTTACATTAAAACCGTACCTTCGGATCACGTGACAACAATCTTATTGTTACTTTAAATTCCAACATAAAATTATACATTAGACTAAAAACATAAAGAGAACCCGATTTCGACACAATCAATCGATTTTATATGTAGAAATCGTGCAACACTAAGTATACATATATGTTATTGATTTAACAGGATATTATTTGAATTGTGTAATTCAAACAATATTGTTCTTATTTGGATTATATTGGTGTCTTTGGATTGCTATTTGGTTAAACTATTTAACCACTTTAATTAAATGAATAATGTTTAGGTTGTAGTATTTAACTCATTAATTTACATAGGACCCGTTAACCCGTTTAAAACAAGAATACAAAATTAAACTCATTTCTAAGATCACATACTCAGCCCGTTTATGACATGTCTAACTTATTTATTGCAATCGGTTTACAATCCACCAATCTGCTTTTGACTAGTTTAACACATTTATAACATGACTGCAACTCCTTTATAACGTCGCAACCTTTTTACAACCTATCATGTTTTTTGATTTGTTTAAATATATAAACGAGTTACACGAGATTTCAAACAGTAACGAACCTAAGAAATTTTTCATAAGGGGTAAAATTAAAACGATTGCATAATTTTAAGTGTCTTCTTTTATTTTCACGTACATAACACTAGACATAAACAGTGACATAATTAGTCATTAAACATGTAAATGAACATAAACATAAACAGTCACATCATTGGTAATCAAACATGATCCCAATTCAATATTCCACAATAAACATAACCAAAATCACTTAAATATATAATAAACCATAACATCCCATGTCAACAAAAAGATTTACACCAATAATAAGTTATAATAACTCATCTTCTACTTAAAGGAAACCAACGTTCATGAAACGAAGATTGATGAGACACCATATACACAAGAAACACAACCACAATGGCTACACCCCATGGCGACCCACCGGCTCGATGAAAAGCATCTTTCTCGGGCAACAGGACCAACGATGGCAACCATGGCCTCTCACCACTAGAGAGCCAGTGTACAAGAACCAAAAGCACGATGGGTGTGAGCACGAGGAAGATCTTCACGTGGCGCATGAAGCTCTCAACCCTTGGCTCGTAGTTCACGTACCACGTGAACCACAAGAAGATGAAAAGAACACACACGAAGAAGACGAAGTGGATCGGCATCGAGAGCTGTCGGATGTACTCGTAGTATGACATGTTGTTGCTGTTATTGTAGTACCTAGTCATTTTTTAGGAAAAACTTTGGGTTAGATAGAATAAGAGATGAGATGTTTGTGTTATATAGATCAAAAGAATGTTTATGGTGTATTTATAGAAGGAAATATTGGTATAAAACAATTACATTCTTTAAAAACAATATATTTTATTTATATATATGGCTTTGCTTGTTATTGGGAAAGTTGAGGGTTTTATTTTGGTTAAAGGGATTCCATTTATCAATTAAGTTGTAGGGGTTTGAGGCTTTGAGATTCTTTACGATATTGGAGCTGACGAATAAGAGAGTGCCACGTAAGACCGACCATGGGACAAAAACCTTGGAGAATATGAATAATTGTAGTAAAAGTTGTGGGTGGTTTTTTCGTATAAAGTGATCAAGTGGACTCGTATTTGATAAACATATAATATTCTTGATAAGAACGTCTAGGGGTGTGAGGTCGGTTCTGGACTGCTGGACCCGGACTGTAACCGATATGGGTTATATTTAAGAACGTGGAACCGCACATAAGGTTATGTATACGGTTCTATATGTTTTGGTTATGGCGGGTCTCACAGTTCCAGCAGTCCAGAACCGGGAATTGCACAGACCTAAGAGCGTCTTCACTTGGGCTTCTCGGAAACAATGTTCACGTTATGACATAAAGGACTATAATATGTTGGGAAAACGAACATGGGTAATCTTGTTTGTAACAGAAAGCTGATGAAGTTGTTTTCATCTCTCGTAGACTATTCGTGGTAACGGGTTGTGGATCTCTCCCCTCGTCACATTTGCAACATGCATCATGTGTCTTTTATGTCTTACGCCTGTTGATCATGAAACCCCTCACCACATATGCTTTGATTTTATCTGTGACACATTTGCGGATTATAAACTTCTTCTTTTAATGTCGCATTGTCTCATTTTATATCTTATATATTTATATGCTTATGTGGTTGTTGATAGAGAAAAACCATGTAACTGTTACTGTTTTAATGGTTTAAATTAAAAACTTTAGTTTTGTATTTTTTTTATTTATACATGAATAATTCATATTTATTATTAATCATATATCTCTGCACCTTACACGATTTAAACGATTAATCTTTGGATACAAGAAAAACACCTTACCATCAATTAATTTCTTATGATATTTCTTGTTTTATTGTTTAAACAAGTTACTATAATAAGTGATAACATGAAACAATCGGTACAATCTAGTTATATGAATAATTTTTATATACTTCAGTTTTTCTTAACGACATTTACAGACTTAATTTAAATGATGGACGATCTTGAAACAATGGTAAGATTGGTTCAAGTCTTGTAAATAACTTCTTACAATATACTGTATAAGAAATTAAGAATACGTAAATTATAAGAAATTAAGAATACTTAAAGAAGTCTTAAGTTAACCCCGTCACCTCTCCTAAATTCAAAAGCCTCATGCATCGGGTTTGTCATATACTAGCAACTCCATTTGACATATTATTTCACAGTGGTTATAAATTCCATCATATATATCACGAAAACCAGTGGTTATTTCACAGACTTAACACGATATTATTAATGTGTGAACTTTACAACTAAAACATAAAATTTAATAATGTAACACCCAAACATTATACCTAACAATAACATCTCGTGTTTGCATATTAACCGTATGAGTCGTCGCCTGAACATACCCTCTAGCAAACCTAAAGAGCCCCGTACCTCCGATCACCGGCATCTCCCTCACCTTCTGAACCACCGGGTTCCGCCCCAACACCGCCAACGTGCTCCCGCCATACCTCCCGGTCGTAAACACGAACGTCATGGACATCAACAACACGTGTTCCTCTTGCGAAACCAGCCCGTAAAACCCTTGGGCCCGCCCCAACACCCTAGAACCATTTTCGGGCTTGTCTGTCAACGGGTCATCAATCACGTTCACAATGCCGAACCCGGTGGCTAACGAGCCGTTTCTAGGTGGTGGTTTGATGATGTTAATGGAAGTCGGGTTTGACCCGCTTTGGATGTCGTGCCAGTAGAACTGGAAACGACTGAGTTTAGCTGGCCCGAGCTTGAATGGTCTGGTTTTGACGGTTTTCCAGAAGGTTCCATTGGCCGGAGAAGTTAGCGATACCACGGTGAGAAGGGTGAGAGTAATGAGGGATGATAAGTTTGCCATTTTTGTGTAGAAATTAAGGTAAGGTTTGATTTGATTTATAAGAATGGTTTTGATCACTAGTTTGATGTGTCTCATTGTTTATAAGAATGGTTTGCATGCATGCATTTTGAGTGATTTCAAGTTTTGATCATGTTATTGATAAATTAATTTAGTTTAGATTGATTTGATGTAGAGCATGATGAGTTAAGAAATTAACATGGGCTCATGATGATTTCCATTGTTCATGAAGTATGTGTGGTGATATTTTTGAAAAGAAGTAAAAATGTTTTTGATTTGAAAATAAAAGGAAAGAAATTGATAAAGTTTGATTTGTATCGCGAGCGCTTTTCATGGTTCACGAGTAGTTCTTTTACAAAAAAAATATGGGCCTTCCTGAGCGAGTGGGTCTTGAACGGTTGTCTGGCCCGCTCTCTTCAAAACCAGTTGTGTCTCAAGTCAACCATTTAGGTTAAGGATCATATGTTGCAAACTAATAAATAATAATATCGTAGTAGACTCCATCATTTAAATATGTCCAAAAGCTAAAAAAGCATGAGGTAATTAATGGGCCTAGAAACACGATAAGCCCAAATATACAATCATGGGTTTCAGGGTTTCATGAGCATGTAGCGTTTGATACAACTTTAATTTTTTAGGTATAAATAAAACATGTAGTGAATACATTCGTGTATCACAATTAAAATAAACTAAAAGGATGCCCGCGCAATACAGCGGGGTGTCATTTTACATCCGGCACGTGCATTCAATATTTTGTTATTCTTGTAGTAGTTTTACTAAAGTTTATTATGTTTTTTCTAAGTTAAAATTTAAAACACCAAATAAATGGGTTCTGCATAACAACTTGTACATATATGCATTAACTTATTGTACTTCACAAATTACAGATCTGTTCAGCAAAAAGTTTACACCAAAACGTTTAAAAAAACACAGGTTAAGTTGTAGTCTCAAAATGTTTTAAATGTGATAGATTAAAAGATATAGCTGAAATATTAAAATATATTAAGTTTTTTTTTTGTTTATAGGTAGATAATATAAAATTTTATGCAAGTGTTAGTAAGTGTAAGGTTATTATGTAACTAAGTTTTATCTCTTAAATTTCAAATTTTTTAGACATATTTCAGTTTCAAAATAAACTCTTCCAATTTCCAGTTCCCTTAAAAAATTTTAATTCTAAAAAAAAAGATTTTACGTACCAATCAGAATATCATTTTTATGAAAGAAGCACTATGAAGAAATTAAGTCACGTTACCTATCAATCTATCAAAATAAACTTGGATTTTATAGATTTAATTCATCAGTAATCATGTATCACATATAGGAAAGCTATTTTAACATAGTTTATTTGTTTTGAATATCAATCACTTGCATTCTAGCAATTAAATCTTGACGGGAATAACACAAAATGACACTCAAATCAAGCGAGAATTGTGACATGTTTTACAATTTGCTTGTTGATTATGGTTTCAACAAAAAAATTAAATAGATAAAACCTTCATAACACGATATATTTATTTGGATGTTATAAATAGTTTTAGCCATTTGTTTAGATATGATATATATAGGCAAGGTGAAAGATTAAGAACTTAAATCACAGTTTTGTTTGGTTGTTTACGATCAAATTCCTCAAGTAATTACTCAAGAATACTCAAGTTTTGATCCGTGTCACGAGTAGGGGCTTCATAATTTTCTATTAATAGGGTAATGTTGACGTTTTCTTATAGTTTAAGGGGTCGTTTGGCAACACCTAAATCAGCCTCTTAATGGTTTAGATGTCTGAATGGTTTAGCACTTAATGGTTCAGATTGTTTGTTTCGCGAGCAAATGTCTGAATGGTTCAAACATTTGCCTTTGAATGGTTAAGTATTATATTAATGCTGAATGGTTAAGAGGTCTAATGCTGAATGGTTAAGATCTTTTATCTGAATTGGTCAGACATTTGTTTTTTAATAATTAAACGATATACTAGCTTTTAATGGTTTAGACCTCTTAATGGTTCAACACTTAATGGTTCAAACTTCTTATTAATTCAACACTTAATTATTCAAAAATTGTCAAACAGCCCTAACTATATAGATTATCATTTAATTGAAGTGAATGTTAAAATATATGTTGTGACCCAAATGAAATATGTCTGATTTCGATCACTAGCAATTCCTGCTAAAACTTTGTTTCATAGTCACGTCATTCAAAGTTGGTTAATTGTTAAATATTTATTTCTTACTTTTACATTTCCAATTAATTAGGAAATGTATATAGATCATTAATTGCCGTGTAAATAATAAGATTACTAAGAATGTACAAGGTTCAAGTTTTATTAGTGAATTGATTAAACACGCTAGTTTATTATATATGGTCATACTTGTACGTAATTACGGTGTTTATATAGGTTTTGTAAATTGAAACTCTAAACATTTGATAATGGGATTAAAAATAGATTTATTAAAATAATTTATTAACCGGGGGCAAACTGGGGCCAGGACCGGCCTGACCGTTTTTTATATATAATTTTTCATTATTTAGTTTTTATATATATTTATTAAAATAATTATAATTTTATCTGGTTATTATCTTCGATCTGACCGATTAAATAGTCCGGTTCACTGTTTGGTCTGAAAAAATTAGTTATGTGAGTACTGTTATCACAAAACTCTTTCACAAAACCTGGTCAAAGAATCCACAAATATAAGAAAAATTAGGTAAATGAACTTAGACGGGAAAATCCTAATGAGATTGAAGGAGATAGTGACACGTGTCCCATAGATATAAATGTTTATTAGGATTAGATTAACTTGTTCACGAACACTTATCAAATGAGATTTCTTGTTCGTGTTCATTCAACAAAAAAATAAATATATTAATAAACTGTTCACGAACACTTACTGAATAAAACGAACACAAAAAACGACAAACGAACACAAACAAAATTCTTAAACACAAACAAATACAAACGAATGACATTTGTTGTTAAGCTTTTTAGCATAAACATTGTTTTTAGAATGACTTCTCCTAAAATAGATTAGTCTAAACCCAAAATGAAATATTGTTTTTAACACTGTATAACATATGCTTTCATCTCACTTCCAAAGGCTTCCAATCTACCGATTCACGATTTAGGGTTTTGAGGGACTGATTTACGATTTTTAATTTGAAATGAAATTAATTGGATTATATATTTACATACTGTACGTGCTCCTGTATTAAATAAGAGAAAAAGTATTAAATAAAAAATATGTTGACAATATATCTAATTCACATGTATAATTATAAAGGTTCTAATGTTAAGGCAAAAAGATGATCATAACATGATATAACTAATATAATATTAGTAATATGTGAAAGCAAACATCAACGCATTCATTAAAAATATCAATTGTGATACGCCTACAAGATAAATGATCATTATTAAGAAAAATAAAAAAAAATTATATATTACATTAATTTATAAATACTTATAACAAAAAATATTAGATACAAATCAAATCTCTTTAAATAAAATATAAAAAAATATAGTTCTTAAATTGCTTACTTCCATGATCATCTTTTAATGTAACGTGACCGTTAGTTTACTTGATGCTCAAACAATATAATAAGTTTTAAATGTTTAATAAATAGATTTTTTAATAGATGATGGCAATGAAACAATTATTCATGCTTTAATAAAATTAAATAAATGAATAAAAAGAGTAATGTGATTGAATAATTATAAAGTAAAATTTGACATTAAAATATACATTTAAATTTTGATAAGTGAATATCTTGAAAATTATAGAAATTAATAATAGAAAAAATATTTATAAATTTTGGTAAGTTAGACATGTTAGGATTGATTAGTGAGATAGCGAGTATTGTTATGGTAGTGATATGTGATAGATCCCACGTGGAACTTAGATGTACTACCTAGAAGAAAATCATATGAAAAAAAAAATTTTTATTATAAGTTATAAATTCTTCATTAATTAATGATCAACATACAACTCGTTATTGTTATCTTACTAATAAGTTTAGAAGGCAATGAGTGGATATTATTTCGGTTTAATTAGTTTCATGTTAGCTATAAAAGATTTAAATATTCTCATTTTCAAAATCATTTATTTTTAATTTAACTTTTGTTTCTTTTTTTAAGGGTTTTGTTGTGATTATGTAATAACTAGCTTTAATAACCCATATATTACAGTGGTTGAATAAATAAAATATTAAATACATTGAAAATTTATTAATTATAAAACGATATTATAAGATAAGATATCAAATTTTTAAACTTTGTTTTTCAGAAAAATTAAATATTTTATTTCATAACAAACCATTTTAAATAATACTATTATTAAAAAATTATTTTCTATAACTTTTAATTTTAGTTATTTTGGTTTATAAAAATTTTACTTTTTTTAAAATCATTATTTTGAACTATTTTGTATTTTTAAAAATGTTTGATGCTTTAGAAAAATTCTTATTTTATAAACATTTGTTTTTTAGAAATAACATTAATAAAAAATCTCTTTCTTTAATTATTTATAAAACAATTTTAGATCTAAAAATAATTTGATAATATTATTAGTAATTAATGTAAATATTTAATATGAGTTAAAAGCGAGAAAATTAGGCGAGAATGAATGTGATGTACAATGTGTCACTCCTAGTTATCTTTTTATTAGAGTGAAAAGATAAATATTAGGTTATTAGAGTCTGGTCACATGAATTTCGTTTTCCGGTTTTCTTTCTTTTTCATTCACTCAAACACATAATTATGCCACTTTTATGACGGAGTGATGACCTATCGTTGAGGTCACACAAAAATCTAATTAACCTAGGTATATAGGTAAGTAAGGCATCGTATCCACGAGGAGCATGTGGTTAGTGTTATATGATTCGCTTGATTATTTAACTAAGTACTTAACTAAAACTAAACTGTTGTCTTTTGATTGTAAATATGTGTGGATGAGCTTAATTAAACTAAACAATTACTTAAATAAAACAAAAGTAAAAGATGATGACACTCGGGTTTCAAGTATGCGAAAGAATTATGTCATCTAAGTTCTAACAGACTAGAGATCACACTTAGACATAATTAATTTTTTAATTCTGTTAAAACATGACTACCAATTAGATAACAGGTTATGCAAATTGATATGAAACTAACTAAAGCTAAAATTTGATTATATAATTAATAAACGTCAGTTATAACAATACCTAATTAATCATTAATGATTAGTAATACAAAAACTAAGAATTGATGAATTAATTAGACTAATTGATAAACCTATTTTAATTACTAGAAATAAATAGCACATAAACAATAAAAGATATCAAACAACCAAAGTTTAAGTCTATAATAGTTAAAACCAAGTTATAACTTACACCTTGAATGATCACAAAAAGTTAACCAATCATAAGAATAAAAAGTTCGTATATTATCACTTTACAAACTTTCTTTAAAATTATCTTAGAAAAACTTTCTTATTCGTCTCTATAATAACTTGGTTTGAAACCCAGTGTAATTGTATTACATGGGTTGCTTAAATGTAAGGTTATACTCTTATTAATAACAAATTTTATATTACATATTTATAAAAATATTATATAGTTTTTAATACATATTCTATAAGAATTAAATAGTTATTTTTAGAAATATTTTATAAAAGGAATAAAAGAAAATTTTAATTTATAAAAATATATTATGAACAAACCTATCTTTTTTTAAATATAAAACACTTCATAAAAATAATTATAGATATCATTAAATAGGAGAGAGATAGAAAATAAAAATTATAAAAATAATTAAATAAAATTTGTGTAATTATTGAAAGAAAGATACGGGAAAAAAAATTAATGATGCATGAGAAAGTAACACTAAATATTTTTATTTATTAATTAGGACAGAGATTACTCTTTTTTGCTGGCAAAAAGTCGAAACTCCTTTCTAATCCATCTCGATTCTCTTGTGCAAGGCCCAATCGACGTATAGCCTCATTTATTTT
This sequence comes from Flaveria sonorensis, assembly GCA_025506505.1. Taxonomy (NCBI): domain Eukaryota; kingdom Viridiplantae; phylum Streptophyta; class Magnoliopsida; order Asterales; family Asteraceae; genus Flaveria; species Flaveria sonorensis. The sequence goes on from JACCIY010000695.1 coordinate 58,026, forward strand.
GGGCCTTTTAATATTACAATCCGTCATTTGAACATTAACATCTTTCACGTGGCCTGCTCTTTATTCACATTTTCACTTGGATTATTTAATTCTAACAGCCCTATTAAAGTTCACATTTCACAAGATTTCACCGATTAGTAAACCATATATAGAGAAAAACCATTAAATAAGAATATATTTAACTATTTTGATTTATAAATTTCAAATCTGTTTAATATAAATAAATAATTTTAAACAATTGTCTCAAATTTAATCAAAATACACATTTCTTCTCGTGGTCTCTTAAAATCTTTGAACTCTACATATGAACCGATTAGGTATAAATAGTAGTTAGAAATACACGATTGGATCTTATTAGCGAATGTAAACCATCCGGCCATCACAAAGCATGCGTTATGTTTTTCGCGACAACCTTTGCAACGTTCTTTTTTGTACCTTCTTGATGTGATTGAGTTTTATGTTAGAATGACATCGATTGCCATATACTTTGGTATCCGTGTTTTCATATTTGTAATTATGTCTGGATTTTCGGCGCAACGTGTGCAGGGTAAAACCTAGTTTGTTTTATGGGTGACAATTTCATTTGTATTCACTTGTATTTTAAAAAAAATTCATCTAATATTAACTAAACTTCTCAAGTGTTTCACTAATATTTAATTATTTTACATCTTTTATTTAAAATAAGTTATGAGATGAGAAATGAAAAAGATGAGCACTCATTTTAGTTGAAAGTTGGTTAAGAGATGAAGTAAGAAAGTAGGAAAAAACTAATAATAATGACGCTAATGTATAATGAGAGACTATGAAAGATATGAGAGATGAGAAAGATGACACTTCAATCTTATGAAAGCCTCTAGCTTTTAACTTACTTCTTTTAAAACTAAGAGTGTGAATTAATGACGCCACACGAATTTAACATGAAATTTATGGATTAGGTTTAGTATATACGAGTTAAGGTTTAGGCAGACCTGTTTACCTAAACGGATGGTGGTCGTGTCATCCGACGAGTTCACTTGTTGACCAATTTAATTTAATTTTTAATATATTTCATGTTATTAATTAAATGATTGGTATTCTATGTCAAAATTCAAAACTAAAAGGAGAAATGGCCATAAAATTCTATAATTAAATGTAATGTTTTTAATACATTCGTATTTTTGTTGTAAATTTTAATATGATCGAATTCATATGTGTAAATATTATAAAATGAAAAAAAAGTTAGGTTGAACGGTTCGTATTTGTGTCAAGACACAAATATCGGTTTCTTGTCGGGTTCATATATTTGACATGATTTTTAGGCTCGTGTCATGTTTAAGTTCATGTTTGATTGACACACCAACTTACGAAGACGACTCTTTTAACACACCTATATAAAACCCCTTATCTCTCTATATTTCATCCATTTTAAGATTCTTTTCAATTCTCTTTGCACCTCTTACCATCCATCTCACACACTACATTGAAACACACAATCTAAAACATGAGCTCTTTGATGGGACATGTTGTACCTGGATTTGGTATTCTTGTAATTGGTCTATGGCACCTTATTAACCTTATTAAAACTTCATGTTCAAAATCCCAAAGCCTTCCATTCTTTGCTATGGTTTCCCTCCACCAAATAAGGTATTTGGAACTTTTCTTGATCATGGTGGTTGCTCCTTATTCATATCCGGTGAGCATTTATCGGGCAATCGCGCCACCACCCGTTTGACCACGGATGGCACGATTCCATCCAATCATCTCCGTAACTTTGACCACGCGTTCCTTACCATGACCTTTTGGTCTACGCCCTTTTGCAATAATACTAGACAAGTTTATACCTAAATTCCGGTATGAGTTGACTCAGTTACTTGCAAGTATCGCGTTTGGGCAAGAACTCTCATCTTCCACCTTCACTCAGGCGATCAAACGGGGGTTGAAGGGCAATATCACATGCTTTTACAAGTACTCATATTTATTTCTCTCATCACTACACTTATGGGCATTGCTTACAAAAATAGCTTCATAGTTAGCTTCATAAGGTCTATTAGCATATTCTTCCAAGGTCTATGGTTTATGGTCATGGGTGTTATGCTTGGACACCAAGCTTGATTCCTAAAGGTTGCTTCTTGTACTCGGATGAAGGTCACCATTCAATTCGGTGTTTGGCCATAAAGCCTTAGAGCGTGCTAAATCATTAGTGCATATTCAGTTCAGCTGGTACTTAATATGGGTGACAATTTTCACAATGTCATTGTATTTGACTAGCATAAAATATACGAGGGGAAGAATTGAGTACCAACCACACTGACAAAGTACGGTACATATCAAGAACAAGTAGATCAAGATCTCGAGGCTCAAAAGAAAACACTCAAACTTGACAAATCAAAAGGCTTTCCTTTAATGGAGAAATCTTTTGCTACAATAAACATGGAGGGAAGTAAAGCAATTCAAGTCGTTTAAAGGGTTGCCTTTCGAGCAAATGTATTGTAAATAATATAATAGTGTTATCATAACCATAACTAAAATCAGTAATATCATCCATAGAATAACTATTGATGGGTTGGTGAAGATAAGATGTAAGCAAACCATAAGTATTTTATCGTTAGGATTAGAAAATTTGTTCCAAATAAAATATATAATAGTCTTGTAAATGAAATATAAATACGAAATAAATGTTTACGCTGACGAGAAGTTAAGTGATGGTTATGGATTCGTAGGTTAAG